>JAIOTZ010000045.1:0-98605 GCA_023374045.1 Limonium bicolor
CGAGCGTGAGGCGACATGGGAACTCGAGGAAGAGCTGCGTGCCAAGTTCCCTTCCCTCTTCGAGCAGTGAGGTATGTTGAATTTCGAGGACGAAATTCCTTTTAAGGGGGAGTGATGTAATACTCCGTATTTTCGTTTTTCAGATTTCATGGCATAACAATGTTATTAATTTAAGTTATGCTATGTGTGCTTTGTTTAGTAGAGGGGACGTCGGAGGCATTGAATAAAAGACGGGGCAAGGAGGTCATTCCCCTCTCTTTTATTTTGTAAGACTTAATTAAGGAAGTTAAGTCTTTTATTTCTTTTGCAATTCACGATCAAGTTTGCAAATCGTGCGTTCTTCCTCGCGACAATTTCTACGCTCTCCTCTCTTCTTCTTCCTTGGTGAGCACCTTGTCTTCTGGTGAATCGTTGCTGGTTCTGGTCGGTTTCTGCTGCTTACTGTTCGGGTTCTTCTCCTTTGCAAATCAGGTAGGTCCATTGGTGAATTCGGTGGTGTGTTGTTGTTGTTTTGAGAGGAGCAGTTTCTGTTTCTGTTTTCTGATTTTGGGGGCTGTTCCTTGCGAATCCAGTGCTGTTTGGTGCATCTCTTCTGCTGCATTTCGTCCGTCTGGTTGTTGGCAACGTCGGACAGCACCTTCTCTGCGAATTCGATGTAAGTGGGGGATGGAATCGGGGTTGTTTGCTCACCCTCGGGGCTTGTTTTTTTTTGTTTCGGTTTTCGGATCTGTTTTGGGTGTGTTGCTTGTGTGATTTCTGCTCGTTTTGCGTTGTTAATCGATTGGCTAAACCCCCGAGGGTACTGATTTACAATTCTGTGAGTTTTGGGTAAGTTGTGATGATTTTTGGTTCTCTTCTGCGCGTCTGTTCTTTCTGGAATTCGACAGTTTTGCGCTGTCCGAACTTCTGTCTGAACATGCAAGTTCGGACAGTTCATCAGGCGCGTTTGTTTTTTTTTAAAGATTTTGAAGTGTCCGAACATCGGTCCGAACTTGTAAGTTCGGACCCGGCGCGAGGATGATTTTCGTGTGAGTTTCGACATCTGTCCGAACTTGCAAGGTCGGACGCAAAGTTCGGACACGATGAGAGTTTTGGTTTCTGACTTTCGACTTGCGTCCGAACTTCGAAGGTTGGACGTAAGTTCGGACATCGATGTTTTCTCAACCTCTGATTCTCGGCCTCTGTCCGAACTTGCAAGGTCGGACGCAAGTTCGGACATGCCACTGTTTTGAGCATAACTTCTCTGTTTAGCTCCGTTTTGAGTTCCGTTTGCGGGGTTGGATTCCCCTATCTGTGTGCAAGCTTCTTATGCTGTTTATATGCATTTCCATGCACTTAAGATCTGTTTTGTGAGCTTTTGGTTTGGGACCTAGTTACTTTGCTTCTAAGCCTTGGATAGTCGGGTCGGGCTGTCCCATAGCATGCTGCGCAGGAATTCCTTCTGTTTATACTCCTTAGGGTCTCCTTAGGACGTTATTTGACCGACGGGTCTGTTAGCTGTCTCTACGGCTTCTGTGTGGGATCTTCGGATCCATAGGACATTATGTGAGTCCTTCTGTTGTGTTAGCTGGTTACTAGTGTCCCACTCTTCTGTATCTGTTCTGAAAGTCTGACTATGATTTGAAGTGATGTCTGCTCTGCTTCTGTTTTGCGTTACCTTTCTGACGGTTTATAATGACTCCGCCTTCTCCTCTGTTTATAAGTTATTGCTGGTTCTGTTTTGAGTAGGCTTCCTTGAGGAAGTCTTCTGCTTGCTGGGCTGTTTAGCTCACCCCTTCTCTTTGCTGCAGATTGAGCTCGTGGGATCTTCTCTCTTGTCCCCTTCTGGAGCTTCGTTTACTTTATGCTTCTTTAGACCTTGTTTACTATGCGCGTTGGATGCTTTAAAGCTTTTGTGTAGCCTTCGGGCCTTTCATTGTATTTGATTGTTTAGTATTTGGATCTTGTAAACTCTTTTGGTATTTATATAAGTTCGTTATTTAGTTTTGGGGATTGTTTTGCTTAGAGCCTTGTGACGTTAGGTAGTAGACTCGCGGCGTGTAACGGCCCTAACTCCTAGGCCGGCTTTGGGGTCGTTACATATATGGCTTATATACATTTATATATATTTATTATAAGATATAAATCAAGTTTTGAAACCATATGGTAATATAATGTTACATCCGAGAACAAAGTATTTCTTTTGGTGTTTTTTTAAGTATATAAGTGTATTAGCTTATATTATAAATTTTGGGAATATTAAAAAATAGCTACAAGTATTTACATGGCTAGTTTAATAAGTTATGTGGCTAAAATGTAATTTTGGAAAGTATAGTGTATTAAATTTAAATGTCGAGAGCTTAAGGGTTTATTTGGCATAGTTATGATATAATATAAGGTAGGAATTAATATTATGAATTTTCGTGAATTTAAATAAATGTTTAAGTGTTAAAATAACATTTTACAAGTTTTGGGGTTATTTGGTAATTGTGAAAAATATAGTATGAAACCGAATTATATAAGTTTTTCTGGGTATATTAAAGTATTAATTATGAAATTAGGCTTTGGTCAAAGTGTTGACCAAAAACTTTGGGTTAAAATGATTTATGACATAAAATATTAAGTTTATAAAAGTTTTGGGGTGAATATGTAATTTATGGAAGTTTATATATAAAAACCGAAATGAATATAGGGTGAAACCATAATTTATAAAAGTATATGGGTCATTTCGGTATTTTAAGGAAATTAAATATTAAAACTATAGTTTATGAATTAATGTGTAACTTATATAAAGTTTTGGGTTAAATTGTAATATAGGAAAACTATATGTTAAAACCGAGATTAATGTGGTCATTTAGTAATGTATAAAGGTTAGTATATTTAAGTTGTAATTACCAAAAGTTATATGGTTAAATAAGTAATTTACAAAAGTTAATGGGTGCATTATATAATTACCGAATTAATGGGATTGGTTTTGTAATTTAATAAACTAAGGAATTAAAACTAAGTAATATAATGTATTTTGGAGTATAATGTAAAGTTTATAAAATAAAGGTGGTTATAATTAAAAACCAAGTTGTATTAATATATAGAATAAGTGGAAACAATTATGGGAAATAATTAAGGAAATGGAAATTCATTATCACATGTAGTTGTTACATAAAATAACGAACTGTTGAACTTCCTCGAACCATTGTAAAATAACAGGGAGAAATAAAAAGAACATACGGGGTTAGTATATTACGAGTATTAGTTCTTATCAACAGTACTGTAATAGTTAGTGTTAGTTGTATTAACGTTATCCGGTATTGCTTGTACATATAAACAGTGTTACGACGAGAAACTACTAAGCGAATACTGTCAAGCTAGCAATTTTCACGGTGAACGGTATGTTTAATTGTGTGGTCTGAATGTCCTAAGGATTTTCCTGAGGTCCAGACGTTGTGTGTTTAATTGTTAAAAGCGATATCTGTGATTTATGTACATTGTCTTGTAAACTGTATTGCTCAACACTATTGCGTTCAATTTTACGCGAACGTCTTATGACTGGAAGTTTATACATCTAACTGGAACAAGACTAGATGACCTTTAGGTGTTATGAGAAACTAACTGATGGTCAACTGTTATGGTCTTAACTCAAGGATTGGATATTGTATCACTGACTAAAGGGCTAACTTATAAAGAGAGGAATCCAGACTGTTTCAACTTTCTGGTTGCGCATCGTGATCACTACGAGGGACTACTATCAAGAGTCACTCAAGGGAATCCATTATCCACATTCGATGATGGCAGAGGTCACTACTGTTGGTGCACAGGTTTCGACCGGATCGGTCGCCTTTAAGGCATATAAAATTATCCAGGGCCATAAGGTCAGCTGGCAACGGTTCCTTGGAACCCAGGGGACTACTGTCCATTACTAAGTTATTAAGGGTTGTCCTAACATGACGCCTGAGGTGGAAATTAATTGGAAGGTTTAAGTGATGGTTTAAAGGATAAGGGCCATGTGGCCAACTAACAAGTACAGTTAATTAATACACGTATCTTTGTTTGGTTATTGTTAAAGATTATTGGTTATCGATTGGGTGATGATATTGTTGTGAACTGTTATGTGTTTATTTAGCAGTTACAGTTGTTTTATTATTATTATTATGTTGTTGTAAACCGGCACAGCATGTAATGAATCTAATAACAAGATGGCTAAACGACTTAAGGAATCCAAATGATTTAGGACTACATTTAGCATACCAGCATATCGTTTGCTGAGCCCTTCAATGGGCAAAACATTTCAGGTTACTGATTGAAGACACAAGCCGGAGTGTGGGACACAGGGTAGCTGATGTGTTTCCAATAAACACCTTTAGTTTTTTATGTACTGTATTATGGAGTGTTGTATTTGGTTTAGTTGCTCAGTTTGGATTTGTATTGTAAGTTTAAGGGTACTCAGTATCTCGTCATCACTGCGGATGGGAGTTGAAGTTGATGAATGGAGTAAGGTTGCCTTGTTACTCACATGGGTGGGTAACGGCGTGTAACACCAAACGATAGGTTAGTTTTATTTTCCGCTGCGAATTATATTTATTATGCTACGACCTGTGATATGATTAAAGGATTAGGATTAGGGGTGTTACACTTAGGGTATGGACCAAGTCCCGGACCACCCCCAGAAAATGACCGTGAGTGTTTTAAAGTGCTTAAATGATGGGGGTTTGAATGGTAATGGTTTTAGATGATGTTTAGGCCTTGTTTGGTGACATGTAAAGGTCCAAAGAAGTGTAAACAAGTGCTAGAAGTGAGTGAGAAGTAAGAACTTAGGTTAACAAGAGTAAAGATGAGCTTAACGGATAACGGGGTAAATACGGGAGTAGTAGTTACTTACATACCGTAATACCTTAATGTTAATAGAAACATTGGAATGTTATCAGTTGATCAAGTGTGAACCAAGGAACGTAAGGTGACATGGTAAAGTAACCCATGGTGAAAGGTATGATTTTCTCATGGCCTATATGCTAAGCGGATTACACTGATTTGTGTGTTGTTTGCTTGTGTGCCGACTTAATCAAGATAAAAGCATGAAAATGATCTATTGCTTTGATTGTATGTCTTGATGCATGTGTGGGTGTACTAACCACCCTTGTATGATTGTGTGGTATAACTGAGTGTTATAGACCGACTCGTAGTTGAGTACTGTTTGGTTAGTGACTCGTAGAAGGAGTCGTTTCACAAAATAACGAAAACGTGGAAACACACGAAAACTATTGAATCAAAAATAACGATAATGCAAACATACGAACTCACTAGAACGTGAGAGATTTGTACGGGATTAGTAAACTCCCATTAATGGTTAGAGAACCGAGTTAAAATAATCCACGAACACAGATAAGAGTGGAAAGATATAATGAACCTCTACTTAGAGGATGGGATAGTTCTAAGAAAAGAACTCATGAGAAAATTAAATTACATATAAAGGACCATTAAAATCCTTTAAAAGATAGTTGATCTACAGTATGAGGATCCGACCAACTTGTGAAAATGTCCCGAACATAATAAGTATTCGATAAGTTGGGGAAAACCCTTAAATCTGAGAATGCTAGACATTGAGAAATTTCCCTAAGCTATTAGATGTTATCGAGAGAGATACTTCTAGGCTAATCTATGAGATTGTGAAATAACTCTGAGAGAGGAGTATTGGGAGTTTGAGTAGTCCGGTAGAGAAACAGACCTTTGTGAATTTGAGGAACTAGGTGTATAGTTCCGTTTGATAGTCGAACCTTCCCATCATGCTAGACCCGGTGTAGGGTCGTAGTCGGGGAAGTAAGACAAGTATTGTAAGCTCGGTGGTGAGTCTTGTGTATGACTCTTCCCGGAGGTCATGGGTAATGACTTAAAAGATATCCTTTTGAGAATTTGATATTGAGAATTGAGTTTGAAACTTGAGAATTAAGTTGAGAATTGAGAATTTGAGAGTTGAGGATTAAGATTGAGTATTGTAGAACTTGATTTAGATTGAGAATAAGAGAGTTGAGTAAGAGTAACCAAGAGAATGGGTAAGATAATGAGTAAGTGACTAAGGCATAGTGAGGTAGAAACCCTCAAGGCCTAAGAGTAGTTAATACTAACTAACAAACTTGTTGTGTTAGTTGTCATTGTGTTCCTTGTTTGAATGCCTTTGAATGCGAGCATGATTATTGAATTAAAATGAATCGCATGTTCTCGACAAAGTAGTCGGCGTACCCCCGTTAGCACGCGGGATATGTGAATTTCATACCAGCAATTTGCTGAGCCCCTTAGGGCACCGTTTTTACTTTCCAGGTACCGAAGCCGAATACCGTTCGAGAGTAGGACGGGGTTACTACTAAGCATGGGCAGTTAATTTGTGAACTATTGTATTTATATTGTAATGGTTGTATTGTAAGACCGATAGTTACCGACAAGTTTGGGAATTGTAGTGACTCGATATAGAATTGAATTGAGGTTGTGTTGGTATTGTATTTGAATTGGTTAAGGAATGAAAGGTATTTGTAATTGTTGAGTACTCGGTATACAAGTCATCAGACCGATAGTAGATTTTTATTTGGATTTGGCCTTGTTAGTCACGTGGGTGACTACGGCATTGTATCACCCACCGGTTGTAGTTTGAATTTCGTTGCTTTGTTATCAGTAATTAAGGCGGGTTAGGAGATAATGGCTTGAATAACGGTAGGGGTGTTACAAAAAGTGGTATCAGAGCGATGGTTGAAATACCGAGTTTGGAAATACCGAGTTAGGAATTAGAAACTGAAGGCTAAGGGTTGAGTGTTAGCGTGAGAGGTACGTAGATAGGAACTTCGGGTGAACCGGAAACCTACAATAACCATACCCGCCCTCCACATCCCCCGTTTAAAGCTCGGGAAGAACGATAGAGAGATGGAAAGACCTCTCATACTCGAGTAAACCCGATCTGGTAGTTGTAAAACAAATTTTGCGAGAGAAAGACCTGTCATACGGTAGATTCCAAGAACTAAAATCTCAAAGACGGTTCCCGTTTGAACGACAACAACCGCACTTAATAGCGTTCACAGGATAATGAAGTTACGGCACCAGGGGCGACGTGCTTCGCAGTCGCGAGAACCATGCGCAGCCAGCAAGAAGAAAGCACAACTGCGCAATGAAGCGAAAAGGGTGGAGCAACAAAATCGAGATAAGAGAGTCTACGGACTGCAAACGCTTGATAATACCATCAAAGGTATACAAACCAACTAAGGAATTAGTCAAGGTTGGATAGCTCCAAACCTACAACGCCAAAAGGCCACAATACCTGATGACATAGTTCAGACAACTATGAGAGTATTCATGAAACATACACCAATAGGACTACGACGTAGCTCCTAAGGATTAGTCAAGCCTCGGTAACCACCGTAAGGGCGTGGGAACGAGCAACAAAGCAAGGCACACGAAGAACCCAAAGATTGGGAAAACACACGGATTAATGACAATCATGTCTGGAACGCTGAGAAGCTACTCAGGAGACTGATCACTAAGATCAAAAAGATCAAAGGAAGATCCAATAAAACCACCAAATACGGATGGAAATAATACCGTAACCGGTATACGTAACATGAAAACCGACCTACCCGCGCACTTGCAGGGCAAGTGCAGTAACAATAGGGCCATTTGGAAAACTTTCAATGACCAATAAGTACTTACCAAAAAGTACCCCATGACGATTGAAGCAAATGAAGGATCACCAATCCTTAGAACGTGAAGAATGAAACCTTGGAAAAGGCCTAACGGCCTGACCATCGTCTTTAACGAACATACCAGTCAGCGGGAAGCTAGACTTGGTCAAGACCCCAAACATGGTAGCACCACGAAAATTTTCTTTCAAACTTAAACCTTTTCTTTCAAATTCAAATATTTCTTTTAAACCTCAAAATTTGAAAACCAAAACCAGAAGAAGAATCACGGTAAGTTATCATAGAAGGATACAAGAGGAGTTCACAATAGAATATTTCACCTAGGCGTGTGACGAGCACTACGAGTGTACCCAAATACGGGATGTGGGACGACCGCACTCCAAAGGAGCTTGTGGGGCTGAACAGACCATTTGTGAGTTAGTCAGGTAAGTGGTAACGTGCCAATAAGGTACCCCACATAGGTATACAAATAGTGTACGAAACACGGGAAGTAGTCAACTTCATACTACGGACCATAAGGTAAATTCAAGACAGAACGGTTGAATACCTTGAACGATCAAGGAAAAACCCAGGTAAGCTCACAAGCAAAGGGAGTCAACAACTCACTCCAGGAGAATGATTAAGAGTTATGAAGTGCGAGAAGCACCAACAATTGAGTAAAGACATTGGATATGTCTTAAGAATCCCAAAGCAAATGGATGGTAGCTGGAATGTATACCAGTCTACACACAGTAAGGCAAATGCCTAACCCAACACATCAATAATTCAACGAACGGGATGGAATTCCCAGGACAACCACCAAGACTATAAGGAAATAGTGTTCTTCATAGAAGCAAGACATTAAACCTGACCAAGCATATAAAAAGAAAATCTTAATGGTCTACCATAAGAGCGGGAGACGTTATTACCCTAAACGGGACAATACGAGATCCAGAACCGCAAGGCGGGGTAATAAACTGAACATAAACGTGTGAGCCAAATGAAATGGTGAAACTTAGCCATGCCCAGGAGCAATCCTTGAAGGGTGTGGGGAACAACAATAATGGAACGAAGTGTCGTGACAAGAGCACAACAGCTAGGACGAACATTCGGTTAGAACACCGAAAAGATCCCACTTACCAGGGGATACCCTAAATTAACAAATGGTACCAATCAACATCAAGATACCTAAGGGCCTCCAATAAATGGAAGCGTGATGCGACGGTCTTATCAAGGAGCCCAATACACCTCCAAGCCACCTAAGGGTGTACAGAGAAGTAACCACCTGTGAAAAGCTTGTGATGAGCAGAACTCTAGGCAACGTGGCCTATAAGCCATGAACCTACTACAATACGTAGATCCAACGGTTGCAAAACCAACTCAGAATCATATGGGGAGTGCCAAGAACGACACCAGTAGGATTGTTTAATAAACTAACAGCGAGGATACCACTCGTTGTTGTGAGACCGTGATAGCGGTGAACATATTCCAAAGAAGAGGACGCCATCAGTGAATGTTTGGAAATACGTCTCTTTCGGAACTACTAATGTAGTGAAGCTTGAGCATACAATCATCGCCAAGCAACATAAAATAAGCTGTTATAGCAATTGTTGAAAACCGAAGAGTAGTCGGTTTAGAAGAAACACTGTATGTGCATAACGTGAGGTGTAAAGTAAATAACGCTCAAAGAGCTCAGAGAACACTAAGAATAACACATTCTATAATCAGCCAAATACATGGTGAACCATGGTATAAGTGGTGGAAATGCATGAGCTGAAGCTAGAAACAGCGGATGCCATGTAAACCAATACTGTAGAATCAGTAAGAACATGGTGCGCAGCAAGCGACCATGTAAGTGAATAAACACACAATGACATGGAGATGTAAACAAAAGATGGAAGACAGACCAGGCAACAAGCCAGAAGTCTACACCACATGAGGAAGACCTACAGAGGAGGCAAGTTCATTCCTAATGCAATGGCATAAGGAACTAGAAGTATATCTGTAACACCCCTCTCCATAATCACGATATAATCCCTCACGTAGCAATAAATAAAACGTCTCGCAGCGGAAAAATAAATAAAAAACAAACAAAACTCACAGGGTGTCACCGGCCATTACTCGCCCATGCGAGCAACGTAGCCAAACTACATCCAACTTCCAAAATGAACAAATTGCTAACCGCAGTGATAACGAGAAATTCCTATACACCACACTAAATCTATAAATCATAAACATCGACAAGTGAGCGTCTACCCAATCCTGAAAAATACATAACCTTACCATAAGACCATACACCATCTACATTTCTATACACATCTCCAATTACCTGTTCCTGCTCTTCAGCTCCGACAATGATCAACAACCTGAAATGGTGTAGTATCAGCGATAGACGCTGAGTATGCCGGGCCTGGACCCTAATGGTCACTTGTCATTTTAACCATCTTATTATTAGATCGGTTTCATGCTTTACCATTTTACAGTTATATTCAATACTGTAGTAAACATGCATAATAAATTTAACCATCCATCCAATATCCATAAACATTCAACCATCCATCCAAATATCCAAACATTCGTTTAATATTCCATACAACATTTATATATCGAACGTATCGAGTAATAACAATATAATGTACAATGTACATTCGCCGTAGCGTACAGTTTTCATATTTGATTTACCTTAGCCTTGTAGGCTCCATCCAACCATCAACACACAATAAATAACTACAAGTATAACCAATGAACAACAAAGCGAAACAACGAGAATAATAAACAAGTATTAAGTCTCGTCCATGGTATTGTTCGCCACTGTATAAGTCTCAATTGTTTTAGTTGTTCAGTTATACCTAGTGACAATGTCTCGTTAAAACGACATGTCTCTAGTTACCCATATATTATGGCGGGTCACCCACGGCAGTAGCCACTCCAACGGTAGAGTCTCCGACCAACGAGCCATTCTAGCTCACGGGAAATTTTCTTGATACTTACGGACCCGTACGCGGACATCCTGGTATCGTTTTTGTGATCACAGCGCGCACCAAGAGCCACATCCTCTTGGCTTTACTTCCATTCCATTGATTAATTAATTATACCATCGCATCGCATTACCAAATTTTCTAACACAGCAGACTAAGGTCATTAGTCCAATCCGGAGTCTGTAAACTCGGGATCCAGTGCTAGATACAAGAGCGGCGTATAGAAAGGCCAATGCTCCGTATAAAAGTCTCAGATAATATGTATATGTTATTATCATAGTGCTACAACGTTTTACTTACGTTCCTTATATTTCATATAAGATAGCACCATAGCCGCTAGTTCGTTTTATATATATAGGTTCATATATACGAACCAATACTGTTAACTCAACAACAGTAAATAATAAGCAGCTATAATATACAATTCATGCATATTAATTAACACATTCAGATAAACAATCTTATCACAGATCACACAGAAGTCTGAACTGAGGAAGTCCTCGGAGACAATCAGAGACTCATAACAACATACAAGTTATATCAACCAAATCCGAGCCCAAGGAGCAACCTTAGGACAACTCGGATCAAACCCCTTTACATACCGTTCACCCTGATTGTATTACGGTGGAGTATGAATCAGCAAGATCCTATGCTCCGTGTAGTCCGCTAGCTCGTCGTCGAGCGTCTTGTCAGAAGTACAATCTAAACGGTAATAAACTATAAGTCAGTCTCCATGACTAACTACATCCGGTATTTCCGAATAATAAGTAACCCCGACAGTTCACCCCTGTTTTCTACAGTTGTTCGTTACGGGTTTCTCTAAAACAGTCGGTTTTGTTACTTAAACGCGTACGTCATAACATTTCAACTGTTAAGTTTAATTCGTTGTATTTCTTTTAAATCTTGTCACCATCTAGCTTAGGTACATATCCTATAGTTGCATGTATTCATGCATGATTGTAGTACATTATTATTTTTTTGTATCGTGTCCAAAACTCTTAACTTATAGTTCATAACTATATATATATATATATATTTTTAAATAACCACCCACCATTAAATCATATGGTTTCCAATCAAAAATATATATATCCACCTTATATACATTATCCTTGTGTATGTATATATTTACCACGTAGGTGATTCCCATGAGTTTAATAAACTCTTGTATCATATGTTACATTTTATCATCTTATGTTAGATGATTATTCCCGTTAGTTGTATTGTATTGTAAAACTTATATTAAGATTGTTATCCTAATATTATGTAACATTTCATGTTGTACATTTACAACTCCTAAGGTTATTCCATAAATACCTTAGTTTATAAATCCCATTCATTTATAGTTTGTCACATTATTTTATGTGAGTACCCTTCCTTATATTAATTCCATCTAAACCATATAATTGTTATAACATTTATAACATTATAGACCTTAGTCTAAAATTCATTTTCCAACTCTTATTAACTCGGTATAGCCCTTGGATTTATTTAAATTCCCTTTTTGACCACATAACATTATGTAATGTTATACCAAATTCTAATATCATTTGATATGATATTTTTATTCCCTTTAATTTATTCCTATAGTTTTTATACAAAACTATTGCATATTGCCTCGTAGGCATATATTAAACCTTATACTTTTCCTTAAACCATATTTCCTTTATTTACAAAATCACCCCCTTTCTTTTTACCATGTTATATATACCATTCAATATAACATTTCTAACTTAAAAGAAGTATAACCTATGGTTATTTTTTTGTAAATTTCGAACAGCCCTTGTGCTATTCTATAATTGCCATTTGGCTCTATTTATAATATATAGTTTTACCATATCATTAAAATCATATCTTATACACATATCTCAATAGACACTCTTATATAATTCTAAAAATCTCCAAATTTTACCAAAGGGTTATAAATATCCTTATTAACCCATATACTCTTGGTATTTACCATTCCACCATCTATTTTCTCCAAAGTGTCATAATGACATAATAACTATATATTATACATATATATAGTTATTTTAATTCCAAAAACCCAATAAATTCCTAAAAACTCCTAATAGCCCATGGGTGTTTTAAAATGCCATTGTACACCCTTTATTTTTGGTAATAACATATTTACCACATATGTTATCAAAATGTTACCATTAAATACATAACTTATTATAAAACCTTAAATAAGTTATCTAACTTATTTATTTTGGTCAAAACCTAGCATATGGTCAATGTTGACCACCTTAATATTTCCTTATAATTACGGTTTAGTACCCAAACTTTCTAAAATTCACCATTTAACCCCAAAACTTTATAAAATCTTATAAACTTTATTTTACTCCTTTTTACCTCTAATTTTTGGCCTTATTATCTAAATCCCTCAAATTAATTTAATTATACCTAAGACCCCATTTATTTTCGGTAATGCATTTATACTACTTAAACTTAATTAAAAGCTTGTAAATGCATAAATAAAATGGCCTAAAATACATGGCCTTATTACAAACATTGTCTTGCAAAATAAATTACACATAAATGTCCCAAAAACACTTATAATTCTCGGCCTCACCACACACTTTCCATTTAATTACCAAACTTCCACATAATGTCTTAAATTTGACATTTATGTTACTTGATCACTTAGATAAATTTACTAGCCATTTCTTTAAACATTTTAAGGTCAAAAATGACCTTATTACCATGTTCTCTCACGGCAATTGGTATAGAGATAGTTTAGAACATTTTAACTTAGTAAGTTAATGTTTAAGTGATTTATACCTTGATTTAGCTTGAATAATTCCTTGTTTGAATTCGGCCAGCCCTTAGATAAAATTTCCAAAGCTTCTCTTGCATGTTTCAAACAGAAAACAAGGCCTAGTTAGTCTCCAAGAAAGATCTAACCATAAGAAGTAATTTAATGTAAGATTTAAGGCAAAAATCACCTTAAAAATGCAAGGAGAGTTCAAGATGGTTTTGACCTGAATCAAACACACCACAAGGTGTTAGATCCACCATATTGACATAGGAAACAGCTAGATCTCAACAAGCTACCTTGTTATCAGGTTTTACCTTGGAAAAATGCCTTAAAAGAGGGTATTTCCTTTGGATCTCGGCCACCCTTGCTCCAAATGGCTAACCAACTGATTCCACATGAAAAGGAGAAGAAAATAAGGCTAGGAACAAAGTTTCACAGCCGAACTTGAAGGGAATCAAAAGTTATGAGCTTAAAGCACATGTTTACCTTAAATGGTCAAGACTTGAACTTTCCTCCTTAGATCTGGTTATGTACGAAACCAATACTTCCTTTAACCTCCAAATCACTCTACATAGATGTATAGAAAAGGTTGGAGTGTAGATCAATCGAAAAAGGAAAGAAAGATGAAGAAAATGGGCATTTTTATGCCTTAGGAGCTTACCTAGAGCTTGAGATCTCATCAATGGTGCTTGGAACTCTTACCTACGGTGGAGAGGAGCCAAAGGGAGCTCAAGGACAGAGAAACCTCGGCTGAAGAGGAGAAATGAAGGAGGATGACCTAATATTGCCTTAAAGCACTTTTTTGAGTATTTTATGTCATTATTGAATTGGTGACTCATCAAGTCTGATTGTAATTGATAATTGATGAGTAAATTCGGTGGAGACAAGGAGGAGACAATGACAAGGCAGCCGTCCTTGATTGGCAAAGGTAGGGCATGATTGGAGCCAATTTTGAATGAAAATGGAGATAAATAATGTTACTTTAGTTCATTTATTGTAAGGTGACTCATCTCTTGTCTTGTACCAGCTTGGAGCACCGAAATGCAAGGAGGAAGAGGAGCAAGTGGAGGCTCCAATTCGGCTGGCTCACATGGGTAAGGTAAGTGGAGCCCACTTTTTTTGTTTTATAAGGTAAAGTTTGTCTTTTTTGTTATTTTATGTAAAAGTAAAGGACTACATTTAATTGTCACATGGGACTTGTCTCTTGGTCTGTTAAGAGACTTAATTATCTGATTTTATGTAGTCCATTTCGTGGTCAATGGTCAAATTTGACCAACTTAGTCAATGTTGACCCAAACGGGCCCCACATTAGGGTTTTATTAATATTTTAATATTAAATTTGTAAAAATTCGTAAATTTCTGGAATTAAATTCATAATATCATATGATATGATATTTTATTATATTTAAAGGTAATTATAACCTTTTAGCCCATTTAAAACCAATTTAAAAGACAATTTCACAAAAAACGTGCTTTAAGGAGTTTTAGCGCACATTTTGTGTTGCCTGGTGTTTCTGAGCTCTGTTTTCTTTGACAACGGTCTTGTTGTGTTCCTTACATGATATTTGATCATGTAACTCAATTTTATCATTTAGAGGTCATTAGACCTTTAAGGTTTCTTAGAGCATATTTTTGCCCTTTTTGACCTTGAAGCATGAAAGTGCTTGTTCTTTCTGTTGGAGTGTTGCCCAACAATTATAATATGTTTAGTAATGTGTTAATATGCTTAGGACAAATTTTTGGTCCTACATAGTTCATTTGGGTATTTATTTACCCTTAACAGTCAAAGGGTGCAACATCTTGTTTTGTGTTGACCACTGTTGTTCTCAGTTGATTTTCTAAGGCATGTTTAGGCCTTAATTAATGTGATTAGATATTTAATCCATGTTTAATAAGTTTGGGGTATTTCAATATCCTAAGAGGATCAAACTGACAACAGAAGTAATTAACTTCGGGACAAGAGTACCCAATTGCTAATGAATCAACCGTATCGAATACGGAAGGTGTATAAACACCAATGAACATGGCACAAGCCAGTTAAGCGAGAGCTTAGAAACGAACTGTGCGACCTAAGGCCAAAGAAGCACGAAGGGTGTGGAACACACCAACAGTCACAAGAAGTGAATTCCATCGGAATAAAAACTGAAGGAAACCTATGAACATTGAGAGGACTGATGCATAGAAGATGCAAGGTCGTACAAGTAAAAGAACACTTGTACAGAACCAGCTAAGTGGGCATAATTCAGAAGCCATTGACAATAGAGGAAGCACTACATACTTAGTAGTGGCTCAAATTCAACCGACAGCACGTCAGAAGAACCAAGTGAATAATCACGAAAGTACAAAAGAGTACGTACAATAGATTTCCAGAGAGCTGGATAGAAAATCTGAAGCTCGTTGAGCTCGCGTACGGTAAGAGATACCACGCGTTGATTGATAAACCTTATTCCCAAGATAAAAAGGGATAAAAGGGTAATGTATAACACATTAAGAATAACGAGAAGGGCGAACAAACCCCAAGTTGTCAGGGTCGTACAGCAGAAGCTAGTGGGCCCAGAATTCTAAGGTTTAATATACCTAATGAATAAGAGCGAATGGCTAATTATCAGTGCCTTGAAGCCTCTAAGGCTAGAACCAAACCCGGTTAAGAGTTAAATAAACTCCAATGATAATTCTTGGTGCAGGGACTAACCAACAATACAGTTAAGACCCCTTCGACCAAAGAACATTGTATAATAGACCGCATGGAAGCCGAAACACTCCATGACGGCTGAATGCCTTCGACCAATGTCCATCATCGACATATGGTAGATTACGTGGGCGTAATCCCTTTTAAGAGGGGTAGAGCGAAAACCGCGAAGTGTATATTTTACGTGATAAGTGCGTAAACTACAATGCGCATAGCGCAAAAGAATTTGTTTTGATGATTGGTACTTATGTTACATAAACATATGCACTCACTTATTGCGTAATTATGGTTATTTGTGAGATTATAAGTGGAAAGGAGTAAAGAAACTCCAGGGGAATGAGAACCCGATTGGTAATAGTATGAGATATGAGCCGGTATGAAACCGGCGTTGAGAAATGAGTATGTTGGGAGATATGATGAGAATAAATCGGTATGAAACCGATGTTGAACCTAATGGGAATTGAGTCCCCTAGGTGACTTGATTTGATTTTACTTGTGAATGATTGGAGGATAGAATACTAATTGGAGTTATAATATGTATTGAATTTCTTAGGTAAAGTATTTGGAGATAACTTGAGTAATAATCAATGAGATGTTTAATAAGTAAGGAAAAGAATTCTAGGAATGGGAAAATGTATTGCTTGGTGATTATGACTAGAAAGATTCAAAAGATAGAAGATGAGATAATGTTTGACTACGTGATTGTTTGAATTGAGGTGGGAGGTGGAACTTGATTTGCTAGCGATCAAGGGAAACCAAACACAAATTGGGGTGGAAGGATAGTTCAACACCAATTCTGATCACATTGGGGTTGAATGACTCCTGAAACTCCCTATAAGTGGTCACAAGTAATAACTCTAGTAATAGGTGTAATTATCATAAATTGGAATTTGGAGTTGTATTGAGCTTTCATAATGAATTTCCAAATTGATTGTCACAAATGATTTTCTTCAAACTTGAGAATGAGGACTGGTTTTGAAACCGCTCCCACGGGTGTAACACCCCTACTACGCACTTAACATTAAATGAAATCACAGCGGAAAAATAACTAAACGATTCGGTGCTACAACACCGTCAACCACCCACGTGGTTAACAAGGCCGAATAAATACAAGTGTACCGGTCTGATGATCAGACTCCCGAGCTTTAGGTACTAACAACTATTATATACATAACCAACATACCGAGTATTTAATACAAACCGTCATTGTAATACCAACTGTGCCAAAATACAACGCCACGGGAGCACAGGCGCATCCCGGGCCTACCGTCCAAAAATAATCAAAAGTATGACATAACCTTGATCTACAACCACTCTGTTTCCTCGATCCTCATCCTGCAGTAAAAATATGGAGCCCCCGAGGGGGTCAGCAACCCTTGGCTGGTATGGTTAACGCGCAGCCCATCGGCTACCGGGATACGTGCAACTAATTGTCATGATGACATGGCATTCATTTTAACATATAACATATACATATGGCATAGCAACATTATTGCATATAGCACAACTTCACATACACAATGGATTTACTTTCCACAATAACAAACCAAGAAGGTTAAACAACACAAGAAGCCTAGAGAATGGTTCACTCTCATGTTAAGCTTGTTACACACACTTATTACCGTTCTGTTAGTCGAACGAGTAACTTAAGTCACAGATGGTTCGGATATTGTGACCCGAACACACCACACAAACACATGTTCCCACTAAACCGATCATAAGTCAGAATAGGTAAGCTTTGGAGGAAGCTAGCGGGAGATCGAACGCCAAATAAAGGAGAACAATCTTAACAACATAAGAGTCGAATCTGATACAGATATCTACTCTTAAACTTACATGCATGACCGGACAACCGAATTCCTCACTTCCCAGTTAGCGCTTGTTAGAAGTTCAACAGTGGAACTTAACATACAATTCACAAACAAGTGGTCAGTCATGTTAGACACACACAAGGGAAATGAGTCACGTCATAACATCACGATAATATGAACAACTGTAAACTGATTACATGATTAAGTCTTATAACGTCATAAACACACAGAAAAAACAAACAACACACAAGCCGGTGTAAACCGGTAGGCAACAGACTGCAAGAAAACCATACCTTGGTCCTTGCTTCGACTGGTTTCCACCTTTGGAGAATCCTATACACATTCAGTAACGTCGGTTAATTAACGTACTAGTCCGTTGTTAACTTATTACTTCACATATCTAGTTTATTTTATTTTCACACTTGTTATTACTTTTCACCATTTTAATTGTCATTATAACTCTCCTAACATGTCTTAAATAACCTCATATCATCATTACTAACTAATCACCATTTTTAGACAACTTTTTTCTAACCTTAAACAAAATTTTTGGCCAAAACAGTGGCATGTCCGAACTTGTGTCCGAGCTTCCGAAGTTCGGACGCAAGTCGAGGCTCAAAGGGTGAAGCCAGACGCATTCCGAACTTGTGTCCGAGTTTCCAAAGTTCGGACATTGGTCGAGAGAAAATCAAAAGAAAATTTCAAGCGTCCGAACTTGTGTCCGAGCTTCCCGAAGTTCGGACGCAAGTCGAAGCTAAATCTGAGAAAAGAGACGGGTGTGTCCGAACATCCATGGTCGGACAGAAGTCCAGACACTGGCCAAGACTCAGGAAATTCTAACACAACAGGGCATGTCCGAACGTCCATGTCCGGACGGAAGTTCGGACGTGCCAAAACACTCATTTTCTATAGCCTCAAACACTTACTCAATTCTTACCAAAATCCCTAACACCTATTATGTTTTATCCTTTGGTTTCCAAGTGGTGTTTCATGCCTATTGTAACCACTATACCAAGATATTTCCTCACTTCTTTTAACACCATCTCCCAAGCATCTTTTCTTACAAACCAATTCCTTATGTCATTCTTTAAATCCCTTTACAAGTTTATACCTTCTCCTTGTTTTACCAAAGTTTGCATAAGTCTCAACACAACTCCCAAAATGACTTTGGTGTATTCCAAAACACCCATTTATATTCTAAAACTTCCAAGATAATGTCTAAGTCCTTATTGTACTCCAAAACACCTTAATACATTGTTTCTTTTCTAATAAAATTCCTAGTCATTCCTAAGACTTCCTAGTTCACCAAAACTCCTTTAAACACTTATAACTTCTTGTACATTACCTAAATTTTGACATGAACTCTCCTAGAACACTACTAAACCAAAACACATTGTTTTCACCATTACACAATCAAGAACACTAAAATCCATCAAGAACATTCTTGTACACAAAACTTCACTCATTTAACACTACATCACAATATAGTGCATAATTTAAATTGCTTGGCACTTAGGCCCTTAAATGACATGGCTCTTAGGCCCTTAAGATGCATAAACCTTAAACACTGAATTTCCACAATATATTTGCCTTTGACCTGCAAACACACCCAACAATACATATGCCTTTTACTAAGCTCTTGAGAGCATTTTTCTAAGTCATTCACCATTGGCTCCTTAGATCATTTTAATAAGCAACATAATATCATTTCTCCTAAGACTTTAAACTACATTAGGTTAGCAAATTTACCTCTTTTCCTCACAACTTCTTTCTTGTTTCCTTGTTTAAAAATCGGTAAGGGTGTTTGGTCTCTTGTCAATTTCTAAACAATATACAAATGATAAAATGAGTATACAAGCTTTATGCTTCATCTCATTGTAAACCCTAGGTTATACATTGTTTTAAAACATTAAGATAATTGTTTTACCTTGGATACAAAGGAGAGTTTGGATATGTAGCAAGAGAGGACTCCTCCTAGTCCATGAAAGGTTGGAATGAAGCTAGAACAAAGCAATATAAAGAACCCCATCAATGGTGATTCTCGGTCAACATACAAACATGAAGGAAATGGAGTTTTTATTTGAGTTTCCTTACCTAGAAGCAAAGGAGAACAATAATATGTGAAAAGGTGAGCTCAAGCTCCTTCCATGGAGATTCTTCTTGGCACCAAAATGGAGCTCTTGAGATTTTGAAAGGATGAAGTTGAAGAGCTTGATGAGACAAAGAGAATGGTGGTCTTAGTTTTTGATTTGGCAAAGTGAGCTAGGAGATATGAGAGGTTGAAGATGGAATTGTGTGTGGTACTATTGCAAAACCGTAAATGGAGAATGAAGAAGAGATAGAAGAGAGCTTGGAGGCGTGGGAAATGAAGAGGGAAATGAGAGAATGAAGATAAGTTTACTTTAAGAGATATTTATATGTTAAAGCAAATAGTAACTTAAGTAGTCATCTTTTATTTGTTTAACAAGCTAACAAGAGTGGTGACTCACCACTAAGAAAACCGGCCCCCTTAATGTTCTTAGGGGCATTTTAGTCCTTGTTGACCAATTAAATTACTTATATTAACATATGTTATAATCTAGCTTATTTTAGTTACTATTCACTAAAACAAGGCACATAGATGTGAAATTGATTTCCCATTGATATAGACTTCCAAATGTGATACTAAGTAGTACACATATTAATTAAAGAGTAATGATGGACATTTAGCCATTCAAAACTCATTTACAAGACAATTTTTCAAAAATGTGCTTTAAGACTCCTTAAAGCACATTTTGTGTTTTAACTTGTTTTCAAGCTTGGTTTTCTTTGGTAATTGGTTTAATATGTTCACTAGTATATAAATAAGGTCTTGGTAAGCTCATTAGGTCTTACCCAAGGTTATCCCAAGCTTAGAGCACATTTTAGCCCTAATTGACTTTAAGGCATTTATTTGTGTTTTCTATGGTTTAAATTGTTTACTAATGTTTCTAAGACTCTTTTTAGACTTAATATACCATATTTAAATGTTTAAACAACATACTAAGGTTTGGGGTATTTCAACGGGTGCTAGTTTGACATTCTCATGGCTAGGCACTGGTATCAGGTCGAAACCGGGAAGTAAGGCTAGTGTGTGATCCGGTGGGAGTGATGATTAGTTTTGAAACCACTACAACGGACGAGCAACGGTACTAAGTGAGCGGTAGGATGTTTGTAGTGTGTGTTTTGTATTTTTCCAAGGGCAGCGGGATATGAGGAGTCCTGTGTCAGTGTAGATGACCAGTGAGTGCCTGAGGATCTCTAGATGTGCAAATGAATTTGATCAGAACCAAAGGACCGTAGGGCCAGAGAGTGTAAGTGCCCAAAGTCATGACGGCCGTGAACCAGAGAGCGTAAGTGTTCAAACGTGACCGGTACCTGAGGGATCACTCGATATGGGGGAGGACTGAGTGCCTAATTGTCTTCGGATGGACCCCCATGGAGAGTTTGACAAAGGATATTTTTGATTGCTATGCATGCAGTGACATGTTGTTTGGATGTGTGGTATACATTGAGTCATACCTTGGGGTCTGTGAGGTTATATAGTGGTTGTAACCTTAGCATAGAATACCTATGTGAGTAACTATATTAGATTCACCAACTTCGAGGGCAAAGTTTTTAAGGGGGGTAGATTGAAATACCCCGAACTTAATTATGGTGATTAAATAATTCTATTATGGTAATTGAGGGCCTAATAGTGCCTAAAATATTTTGGTGAAGAAAATAAATCAAAAGAAAAGAGAAAATGCTTAAAAAGCATAAAACACAAAAATGAGCGTTACGTGACCATAGGAGGAATACGACCTCGGTTAGGGTCCTAGATGGATTCCTAAGGCTTAGTTAGGCCTAATTGATTTGTGGAACAATTCCCAAAGAAAACGGATCCATAAAATGGATTAAAAGCGCTAATGAAGCTTTAGAGCATTTCTCGAGAAAACCCGAAAACGTGACTTTGAGTGGTCAAACGGATCTGTAAAAATTATAGTTCATCAAATAACTATAAATAAGCATTAATGGAAGCTTAATAACCATTAAAATTAAAGAAACGAGAAAAATCCGAAAACGGGCTTGGTTAGTGAATAGTGCTAAAACCGGGTAAATAACGAGTGTTTTCTATAAAAGATGAAAAACGCCCCAGCGTATATGTACTTAGTGGGGCCAGTTTTTACCAAATAAATCAGCCTCCCCTCACACACACTAAACTATCTAGAACAAGAATAAGTCAAAAAGTAGAAAAAGGTGAAAAAGTAAAAAGCACCTCTCTCCTCCCTCATTTCCCTTTTCCGTCTCTTTCCTCTTCTTATTATTCAGCCGTCCTCCTCCTTTCCTCCCTGTGCTGGAACGATTTTGAAGCCCCCATCCATGGCTTCTCCTCTTTCTCTTCAAGCCCAAGCTACACCAAGGCTTCAAATGCAAAATAAATTACATATTTGAACTCCCCTCACCAAGCTCTATCTTTCCCTCTTTTAAAAATTTCAAAATGATGAAGTTCATCTCCATGGGTATATCCCATTTGAAGGGAAAGCTATAGATTCTTGAAGCTTGGAGTCTCCCCTTTCATTTAAGGTAAAAAGTTCCAAAGGAAAAACTCATTTCCTTCATCTCTTGTCTTGGCCGATTTCTACCCATTTTAATACCTTGACTTCTGTCTTGATTTGAGCATTGGTTTAACTCCCCAATGGTGGTGGATCCCTCCTCTTGATTCAAGGTTTAAAACCTCTCCTAGAACTCCAAAGGTAAAACCCTAATTCTTGGTGTTTTAAGCTCTTCCATTGAATTAGAGTTATTTCAAGGGTTTAGGAGTTTGATTATATTCATTTTGTGTTCCTTGGATGTTGGTCTGGAATTTGACAATCCCATTGCCTATTTGACCAAAAATGGGAAGGGAGAGAAAGAGAAGGATTGACAAGGAACTTGGATGATTAAGGTAAAAAGTTTACCTTAATGTTTATTTTGATTGCCTTAGAGTTTGGGATGGGAAATTTAAATGAATGAACCAAAACCTTGCTAGAAATGTGCTTTGATTGTTTGAATTAAGGGCCTTAGAGTCAAGAGATTGAGATTTTGGGCTATATATTGGTTGGTGTGATGAATTTTGACTGAGTTTGTGTGCTGGTATGACCCTTTATGGTGTGTGGCTAGTTTTGGATTGATTTAGGTGAGAATTGATGAGTTTGGATATGTTAGGTTTATGGGGAAACTATGGCAAAATTTTAGTAGAAACTAAGTGTTTAAGGTGACTTGGTGAATTGGAGGACTTAGGAGTTTATGGGGTGGAGTTGGGTTGATTGATCACCTTGAAATGGTAGCTGGATGAGGGAGATTTGAGTGTGTAAAATCTGTAGCGAAAGAGTGTTGAAGTGCATTGG
This sequence comes from Limonium bicolor, assembly GCA_023374045.1. Taxonomy (NCBI): domain Eukaryota; kingdom Viridiplantae; phylum Streptophyta; class Magnoliopsida; order Caryophyllales; family Plumbaginaceae; genus Limonium; species Limonium bicolor. The sequence continues at coordinate 23,258 of JAIOTZ010000045.1, forward strand.
AATAACTAGAAAAGAACTAGTGTGCAAGACTTTGAAAATAAGAGTTGGACTTGGGTATAGTCAATGCATTTGTCTATGAAGGATTTGGAATGGTCAAAATGAGTGAGAACAAAGTGTAAACTACCTAAAGGAGTTTATAAATGCACAAGTGTGCAAAATGCAAAAATGTAAGAATTGAAATTGTAGAAATTAAGCAAGAATTGGGTGGTGAATTGGATCAATTATTTAGGAAGGTTTAATGAGTGTTTTCGGGTGTTTAAACATGTAGAAAACATGTGGAAACATTAGGAATGATTAGGTGTGAATTAGGGGTTGAAATGGGATTAAAAATCTGCAATTTGACAGCTTTTTAGCAGGGTCCGGGACCTGGTCCTTGGACAAAGTCCCGGACCACATCAAAATTCATGCCCGAGAATTGATGTCCAAGCTTGGTCCGGGACTTAGGCTGGGTACAAGGTCCCGGACCACCCCTTATTTTGTTACGAAAGTTGAATCTAGCATTGGTCCGGGACTTAGGGTATGGACCAAGTCCGGACCACCCCTAGAAAATTACCGTGAGTGTTTTAAAGCTTAAATGATGAGGGTTTGAATGGTAATGGTTTTAGATGATGTTTAGGCCTTGTTTGGTGACATGTAAAGGTCCTAAGAAGTGTAAAAAAGTGCTAGAAGTGAGTGAGAAGTAAGAACTTAAGTTAACAAGAGTAAAGATGAGCTTAATGGGATAACGGGGTAAATAAGGGAGTAGTAGTACTTACATACCGTAATACCTTAATTTTAATAGAAACATTTTGAATGTTATCAGTGGATCAAGTGTGAACCAAGGAACGTAAGGTGACGTGATAAAGTAACCCATGGTGAAAGGTATGATTTTCTCATTGAAATACCCCAAACCTTGGTATGTTGTGTAAATGTTAAACTATGGTATTTAAAGGCTAAAAGTGCCTTAGAAACATAAATGAAACATTTAAACCATGGTAAAACACAATAAAACACTAAGACACGGTTTGAGCAAAAACATGCTCTAAGGTTGGAGTGAACTTGGCTAGGACCCAAAGAGCCTACCAAGACTTGGTAATGTTTAATTATGACTTTATAAGGCTAATTAAGTCCTTAGGAAACTTGGTAGACAATGAAACCAAACAAAAACACAAATAAATACCTTAAGGTCAAAATGGGCTAAAATGTGCTCTAACCTTGGGATAAATGTGTATAAGGCCTAATGGTCAAACCTATGCCTTATTTATATGTTAATGAACATATTAAATCAATTACCAAAGAAAACCAAGCTTGAAAACAAGTTAAAACGCAAAATGTGCTTTAAGGAGTCTTAAAGCACGTTTTTGAAAAATTGTCTTGTAAATGAGTTTTGAGTGGCTAAATGTCCATCATTACTCTTTAATTAACATGTGTACTATATAGTATCACATTTGGGTGGCTATATCAATGGGAAATCAAAAATTTCACTTCTATGTGCCTTGTTTTGGTGAATAGTGATTTTTATAACTAGTTTGTAACATATAATGTTATAAGTGAGACAATTGACTAATAAGGTCTAAAATACCCCCTTGCTACTATTTGGGGCCGGTTTCCTTATAAGGGAATGAGTCATCCCTTTGTTAAATTGATAAGAAGATAGAAATTGATAAAAAAACACTATTTACTTTACTTAAATATCAAAAACTAACAAAGCAAACTCATTTCCTCATTCTCTCATTCCTTTCTTCATTTCCCACGGTGGTCTTCTTCTTCCTCCTCTCTCCATCGGTTTCCAACAGAGCCATACCATTCTTCATCCTTCATCACTTGTAACTTATGACTCCATGCTCCGAATTTAATTCCGAGACTACCGTTCTCTTAGTTGGAGCAAGCTCTACAACCTTGTCCTTTCAAATCCTCAAAACCACCATTTTGGTGCCAAGGAGAACTTCCATGGAAGGGGCTTGAGCTAATATTTTTATGCCTTGTTGATCACCTTTGCTTCAAGGTAAGGAAAAACCAAAGAAAACTCCACTTCCTCTCCTTTTGGTATATGGCCGAAAAATTCACCTCACCATGGTGTCTTTACCTTGCTTGTTTTAGCTTCATTTGAATCTTCCAAGGGCTAGGAGGAGTCCTCTCTTGATATATATGCAAGCTCTCTTTCCATTCCAAGGTAAAACAATCATGTTAATACCTTAAGATAATATATGTAACTAGGGTTTATAATGAGATGAAGCATAATGCTTATATACTCATTTCAATGTTGGTATATTGTTTAGTTGTTGGCAAGGAACCAAATGCCTTACCGGTTTTACAAGGAAACAAGAAAGAAATTTGTGAGGAAAAGAGGTAAACAAGCTATCTCAATGTGGTTTAATGCCTTAGGAGAAATAAGCTTTAATGCTTGTTAAAAACTACCTAAAGAGCAAATGGTGAATGACCTAGTAAAGTGTTCTCAAGGAGATTAGTAAAAGAACATATGTATTGGTGTATGTATGTATTTGCAGGTCAAAGGCATTATTTATGTGGGAAATTCAGTGTTTATGGTTTATGCAATTTAAGGGCCTAAGAGCCATGTTGTTTAAGGGCCTAAGTGCCAAGCAATTTAAGTTATGCACTATATCGTGATGTAGTGCTAAATGTGTGAAGTCTTGTGTATAAAAATGTGTTTGATGGATTTTAGGTGTTCTCGAATGAAATAAGGTAAAAACCTAAGTGTTTGGATGTGAGTAAATACAAGAGAAGCTATGGCCAAATTTGGGAAAATGTATAAGGAGTTTAAGTGCTTAAATGAACTTGGGTGAACTAGGAATTGTTAGGAATGGATACATGCTTCATTAAGGAAGAAAACATGCATTAAGGTGTTCTAAGGTGCTACAAGGATTTAGGCATTATCTTGGAAGTTCTAGAAATCCAATGTGTGTTTTGAGAATGTATTAAAGTCTTGGAGGAGTTTGTTTAAGGTTTAGGTTATGTGATGTGCAAGGTGGGAATAAGGTATAGATAAGGTTTTGAGAAAGGAATTTAAGGAGTTGTGAAAGAGAAGATTTGGTTAGTAAGAGAAGATGCTTGGGAGATGATGTTATGATGGTGAGGGGACACTTTGGTATAAAGGTTATTAAGGATGAAACACCACTTGAAAAGCTAGGAGAAACATTGCAAGTGTTGGAAATTTTGTGAAGATATAAGTAAAGGTTTAAGGAATTAGAAAAAGAGTTTTGTGAGTGTTTAAGGATATCTTAAGCTGTGTTTGAAGTGCCCAAAGAAGTTAGAGTATACTAGGATATATGGGTGAAGTTTGGAGTTGATTGTAAAAAGGAAAACAAAGATCTGGGGCAGACCGGACTTGCGACCGGACTTGCAAGTTCGGTCGGGCCCAGTTACCCTGTGAGAATTGGCTTCGGGAATGGACCGGACATAGGACCGGACTTGGCAAGTCCGGTCGGGCTAAATTTACAAAGGGAAGAAGAAAACTTTCTGGAATGGACCGGACATAGGACCGGACTTACAAGTCCGGTCGGAGTAGAAAATTTTTGACGGAAATGTGTTCTGGAATCGACCGGACATGGACAAGTCCGGTCGGCAAGTCCGGTCGGACCAAAAATGTGGTTTAAGGTTATGAAATGATATGAGATGATGGGGATTGATAGGTAATGATGTTATAAGGTTGTTAAGGACATGTTAGGTGAGTTTAAATGGCAATAAGTGGGTGAAAAGTTGTATCAAAATGTAAAAGTAAAACAAGTTAAAGAGTGAAGTTATGTAACTAAGTTAACGGGAAAAATTATAAGCATTAGACATTAAATAACCAAGCAAACCCCGATGTTAATAAAAACATACGTGATGTTAACAGTTGTTCGAGAATCGCTCGAGGAACATAAGTGGACGTGGTAAAGTGGACTCCCGGTGACAGGTATGGTTTTCTTGCAACCTGTGTCCTACTGGATTACACCGGCTTGTATGCCAATATGTTTTTACTGAGTGTTTGCCACCTTGTAAGATTAAAACATGTAATGAGTTTATAGTAAAATTTTATGTGGCGAATTTGGCCTCGATGCCATTTAACCTCAAATATGTGTTAAACCTTAGCTAACCAAATCTAGGAACACATGAGTGATCGGTATTCGGAGTTAACGACCCAAACCATGGGAACGTGCTAACCACAGCTATGTGTGAGTTAGTTGGACATGGTTGTTGTATGCAAGTGTGTGAACCTCCCTGTGTGCTTAACTCGGTTATGATACCGTATGGTGTGTGGATGTGGTAGGCTCCATAATGGATCTCTAACCACTTATTATTAAGTGTATATTACTAATGGGGGGTGAGGAGTCGGTTGTTCCGGCCACGCGTGTGATGGACGGGAGTCGATGTCATATCCGGTTCGGCTCTCTTGGTGTATGTATAGGTTGTATTCCAATTTGGTTTCTACCTTCCCTTAGCTTATCCAAAGCTAGTTACTGACTCACGTCGGGCCACAGGGGCATACGAATGTTATTCGGGTGCTTGGGATTACTATATCCGACACACCTTGGGTATAAGTTAACCGTTCTATATAACCGGACGGTAACGAGGTTGGTAACGAGCTTAACATGGGATTGGTAATAATCTCTAGGCTCACTATGTATACTAACTATGGTGGAAGGTTCCTTGTGAGAACCGATTTTATGGTGTAGGTAATGGTATGGTGCTATGCAAATTCCCTTGCTATGCTATGGTATATATATAAATATTGGATGTTTAAAAAGATGGTGATGTTATCATGTGTATGTCGAAACAAGAAAGGTTTGTTATGGTTGTTATGTGTGGAATGAGTTATGTTGTAGGATATGGGATGTGTGGATCATGGAAATGAATCCCAGTTTGTGACAAGAGCATTTAAGGAAACCCGATTAAGGGTACATGTCGTTCGTTGTAAGGAAGTAGCTCCGTTTTAGAGGAGAGCCACTCTAGAGTTTAAGGAATCATTGAATGGTTGGTTAAGTGGATGTATTGGTTATAGGTTGAGCCCATTGAGGCGAAATGTTATGGTTGTATGTTTATGGCTTGTATGCATGATTTAAATATAATCAAATGCATGCTAAGACGACAATTAGTTGTGCGTGGCCCGGTAGCATGTGGGCTGCGTGATTACCATACCAGCAAGGTGCTGAGCCCTTGGGGGCCACCCTTTCTCTCCTTTCTATTTCAGGTACAAGAAGCTGGAGGGGAAGTCGTTCGAGGTAGGACGGGTAGATGTTATACATGGTTAGCCATTTAAATGGCGTAAGCATTGTAGGCGTAGTAAGACCGAAATTGTTATCGGCATTAGTTTGTAAATACTCGGTACGGTTGGAATGTAATAAGTATATGGGTTGTTGTTAAGGGAAGCAAATGTAACGTGTAGTTGCTCGGGAGTCTAGTCCATCAGACCGATACAAAGTACATGTATTAGCCTTGTTAGCCCGTGGGTGGTTAACGGCGTGTAACACCATTGAAATAAGTAATGTGATGAGTTGAGTTCCGCTGCTGCAAGGTGTTGTTAAGTGTACGGTGGGGTTGGGGTGTTACAAAAAGTGGTATCAGAGCGAAGTATCGCTCTGATGACTTAATTACCGAGCTAGGGAATACCGAGGTTAGGATTTAAGTACTTTGGGTTAAGGGTTGAGTGATAGCGTGAGAGATACGCTAGTAAGGAACTACCAGTGAATACTGGAAACCTACTATATCCTCCCCCCCTCCCAATCCCTGTAATATACTTGGGAGGAAACAACGCCAGAGAGATGAAAGTCCTCTCTTACTCGGGAATACCCGATCTGGCTGTTAGTAAGTACCTTTAAGGGTACGGAGAATCTGTCATACGGTAGATCCCGAAAACTGGAATCCCGGAGACGGTCTCCATCTGGACAATGTTAACCGCATTTATAGTGAAGAATGAAGAATCTTGTGTATAGAAGATAGAATTTCCAGCAACCTGGGTCGACATGCAGAGCAGTCGAGAATAACCAGCTTGCAACGCACCGATCGTGCAACAGGCAAGAAGTGGATTAATGGAACCCGAGACAAGAGTCTACGGAACCACAGTTGATAAATAATACACCAACGGTATACCAACCGACAAGGGAACTACAACGTAGTGCCCAAATACGTGGAACGGGATACAAAGAGAATACAATACTAGAAAAAGGGGTCTCCAGAATGGGAAACACCCTAGTTAATGAATATCACGTGGAAACAGTGAGAAGTCACCTAGAGGAGTATTTATCAAGGCAGTAAGATCAGTGAGGGCCAACAAGGCCACTGATGACAATATGGGTCAAAACAATACCACAATCGGTATGTGTCAAACCGATAGCCAGTTAGCATGGCGCACTTGCCATAGCAAGTGCTACTATAACAGGGCTGTTCGGGATTCATAACCACTACAAAATACTTGGAAAAGTACAATAAAGTTAAATGTGAATGTCATAACAGTGGAAGGGCCTGTTAGCCTAACCTCTGTAATTGGAAACACACCAGTCAGCAAGAAGCTAGACTTGGCTAAGGTAAGAAGATGTTGTGAAACCATGGAAATTTTCTTTCAAACCCAAATTTATTCAAACCCCTCTTTTCAAAACCAGTTTTCTTTCAAACCAACACTTCTTTCCAACCTTCTTTTAAACCAAACCAGTGAAACCAGGGGCAATTGACAAGGATACAACAGTGGATAAACCTTCCCTCGATTAAGTTCGGGAAGCAAGGAATGAATATTGCCACGGGACAATATAAGGGAGTTGACAACAGAATACTTCACCTAGGCGTGTGACGGACACTACAAGTGTACCAACTGTGTTGTGGGACGACCGCACTCCGATAGGAGCATGTGGGCCTGACAGACCTACTTATAGGTTAGTTGGGTAAGTAGTAATGTATCAGTATGATACCCCATATATGTATACCAGTAGAGTCGAAACACGGGAAGTAGTCGACTCCGTCTACGGTCAGCAGTATAAATCAAACAGGAGCTAGAAAATACAAGGAATGCTTGAAGTAAAGGAACCCAGTTAAGTTAAAAAGGACTAAAGGAACTAGTGAGTTTATTTTAAGGAAATGTATAGAGTTAAGAAGTGCGAAGAGCACGGAATGTTATGTAAAGACATTGCATATGTCTTAATAAGCCGAGGGATAAAATATGATAGCTGGAACGGAGACTCAGCCTATGCATGGCAAGGCAGATGCCTAATGTGGACACATTAATGTGCAATGAACGGGATGAAAATTCCCAGAATGAGTACCTACACTACCAGGAAATGTTGATCTTCACAGAAGGAGATAATAAGCCATTAAAGAACGCGAGAAGCCGTGGCTAACTCGATGTACCAATAACTGTGAACCAGATGTAAAGGCATAAACAATTGTTGAACGAAATACGTGACAGAAGCACAAGGGTTGAAATTAACACCCAGTTTAGACATAAGTTGTCAGGAGACGGACTGACAAACCTAAAGGGCATCCCATGAAAGGAAACGGAATGCAACGACCTTGTCATGGAGCCCACTACAACCTCTAAATAGTAATTGTACAGAGGAAGTACATATGTGTGGACAGCCTACAATGAGCCCAGCTCAAGGCAAATAAGGCTTATAAGCCATAATCAAGATATGTTATATAAATTCGATTGATTGTAGAAGTTTATGTTGTATAAGTGGTTAAAGTGGTAAGCGAACCACTGCATTAAGAGTGGGGATACCTCTCGATATTGTGAGACCGCAGAAGCGGTAGTTATGTGAATCAAGTTCAAGAGATATGTGGAGGATGGACCACGTTGTTATTACCCCAGGGTGATTTGAATAAAATAACAAAAAAAAGAAGTGCTCGTACTTGTTGTGTACACAGGAAGAGTAATAAGTTTGATAGCAATCACGTAGGTGTGTGAAGCTAAATGTGTAGCGAACAAGCGCAAGGGAAAAGATAGTAATATATTCAAAAATCAGCCAAATAAGTGGCCAGATAAACCTAGCGTAATAGCAGAAGCTAATATAATAGCGGATACAGTATAAGTTGATGCTATATAATGGAAGAGGATACGGGGTGCAATAAGCGACCGTTGTATAAGTATTGCTAAGTGATGGTATGACAAATAAGCAGAGTTGTGAGTTAACCCCAGTGGAGATACAACAGTAAGTGATAGCATCGAACGAGCAGTAAGCCGGTGACAAGTATTATGTAATAAGAATTTCAGTAAAACACAGTGTAATTCCTATCGCAATCGCATGAGAGATTTACTGTCAAGAGTTTACGCCTCTGCACTCTGTATGACTAAGTGTTTTGGTATTGCTCTTGCGCAGTAATGATCAAGTGGGATAGCTAGGAATTAGAAGCATGGAAATTGTGGAGGAATATGTTAAATGGCCGATGCATAGGTAATGCAAGGCCGCAGGAATGAAAGAATACTTGTACAAAAACCAAAGGTGGAGACATGATTAACAGTAAATAACTACAGTAACACTAAATATCAAAGGTCGGTATGAGATATACCCCAAATGTTGTAATTAGCTGAGAGAGCACTACACACTAGGTAGTAGCTCAATCTCAACCGACAGTAAGTCGGTAGAAGCAAGTCAATCATTGTGAATTACATAGTAGTTTACGCTGTAAGCTACTGGAGAAGTGGATGGAAAGTTTTGACACTCATCGAATTCTCTCAGGGTAAGAGATACCATGCGTCGGTTGAGAAAACCATCCTTCCCGAGATAAGGTAATACATTGGAGATGTACAATACAGTAACAGTAACGAATGGGCAAACTAGCCCTATAATTATCAGAATGGCGCAGCAGAGGCCAGTGAGCCCATGCATCAAATGCCGAATATACATGGTGTGAATGAATGGATGGCTAGTCATCAATGCCTAGAAGCCTCACAGGCCAGGACCGAAACCGGTTATGAGTTAGAACTCCAATGCGAATTCTTGGTTTAGGGACTAAACCGCTAATATGGTTAAGATCCTCTAATCAGAATCCATTGTGTAATAGACCGCGTGGAAGTTAAAAACATTCACGACGGCAGAACATTTTAAGCTAACGCTCAGTGATTGATTACGTGGGCGTAATCCCTTTAAGGGGGGTAGAGCGCAAAACCACTTAGTGTGTTTACCGTACAAGTGTACGTGAACGGGGTTGTGCATAGCAAAATGGTTTGTTATGATGGTTGGCGCGTGTGTATATAACATACGCATTTATTTGTGGTTAAATTATGGTAATTGTGCACAGAAGATGCGAATACCATGTGGGAAGTGGTATTGTTTTGTTAACAGTGGTGTGTGAGAGTACAAGTGGAAGGGAGTAAAGAAACTCCCGGGGAACTAAAACCCCGATGGTGCATAAATGTAAACCATGTATTGTATTTTGATAAAAATATATGTTATATATACAGTGCTGTGATTTATGAGGGGTATAAGACCGACATAGAACCTAGTGAGAATTAAATTTCCTAGGTAACTTGAATTAAGTTGGATTGGGTGAAGATTGATAGACGGAGTTCTATCCCTTGGAGATGTAATGATTATGACTAGAAGGATTTAAAGATGGAAATGGATATGCTTGAATTAGTTGATGGTTGAAAAGAAGGGGGGGTGAAACTTGATTATCATGAGCAAGGGAAGCCGAACACAAATTGGGGTGGAAAGATAGTTCAACACTGATGCTGATCAATCAGGGTTGGATGACTCTTGAAGCTCCCTGTAAGTGGTATAAATAACTATGTTAAGAAAGATACAAAGAGCATAAATCGGACTTGGAGTTGTGTGGTGTTTTCAAAAGGATTTCAATTGGTGTTTTCAAACAATCGATTAATATTTTGAATAAAAGATCTTCTTATACTTAACCTAGTAAAGAATATTTTGTAGTACTTGCTCACGAGCTGAGGACGTACGAGCCTTTGTCTTCGGACCGGTGACATGAGAAGTATATATGTTAAAGATTAAGTGACTGTTTTGATCTCCCAAAGGAACGGGGACCAGAAGGTGTCCATCGCGACCGGGTTCGCGGGATCACTGTGTATAGTACTCGACGTGGGATTCAAACCCATGGAGAGATGGAAAGGTATCTGTTGATATACAGCTATGACATGTTTTTGGTATGTGTGATAAGGTTATTTTGGCTTGATCTCCTAAAAGTGTATGCTATCAAGGACCTATGAGTCTAAATGTGTTGTGTTACATAGACATATGTGTCTAAATGTGGCTATGTCACCCAGACCTAAGAGTCTGATGGATATATGTTAGTGCAAGTGTGTGAAGGTACCCGGACCATTAAGTCCGAGGTTACCATGTGAGTTGATATTTATGTGTAATGTGGATATGTGCCCGGACCATTAAGTCCGAGGTTGATGTAAAGGTGGTTGGTAATGAAGTTTTATGATAAGTAACTCCCGCATTCTAATCCAATGATGCGAGGGGAGGAATGGAACTTCGAGACGAAGTTCTTTTAAGGGGGGTGGATTGAAATACCCCAAACCTTGTGTGTTGTGTAATGTTAAACTATGGTATTTAAAGGCTAAAAGTGCCTTAGAAACATAAATGAAACTTTAAACCATGGTAAAACACAAAAAACCTAAGACACGTTTTGAGCAAAAACATGCTCTAAGTGGAGTGACTGGCTAGGACCCAAAGAGTACCAAGACTTGTAAGTTTAATTATGACTTATAAGGCTAATTAAGTCCTTAGGAAACTTTGGTAGGACAATGAAACCAAACAATAAACTTAAGGTCAATACCTTAAGGTCAAAATGGGCTAAAATGTGCTCTAACCTTGGGATAAATGTGTATAAGGCCTAATGGTCAAACCTATGCCTTATTTATATGTTAATGAACATATTAAATCAATTACCAAAGAAAACCAAGCTTGAAAACAAGTTAAAACGCAAAATGTGCTTTAAGGAGTCTTAAAGCACGTTTTTGAAAAATTGTCTTGTAAATGAGTTTTGAGTGGCTAAATGTCCATCATTACTTTTAATTAACATGTGTACTATATAGTATCACATTTGGGTGGCTATATCAATGGGAAATCAAAAATTTCACTTCTATGTGCCTTGTTTTTGGTGAATAGTGATTTTTATAACTAGTTTGTAACATATAATGTTATAAGTGAGACAATTGACTAATAAGGTCTAAAATACCCCCTTGCTACTATTTGGGGCCGGTTTCCTTATAAGGGAATGAGTCATCCCTTTGTTAAATTGATAAGATAAAAATTGATAAAGTAAAACACTATTTACTTTACTTAAATATCAAAAACTAACAAAGCAAACTCATTTCCTCATTCTCTCATTCCTTTCTTCATTTCCCACGGTGGTCTTCTTCTTCCTCCTCTCTCCATCGGTTTCCAACAGAGCCATACCATTCTTCATCCTTCATCACTTGTAACTTATGACTCCATGCTCCGAATTTAATTCCGAGACTACCGTTCTCTTAGTTGGAGCAAGCTCTACAACCTTGTCCTTTCAAATCCTCAAAACCACCATTTTGGTGCCAAGGAGAACTTCCATGGAAGGGGCTTGAGCTAATATTTTTATGCCTTGTTGATCACCTTTGCTTCAAGGTAAGGAAAAACCAAAGAAAACTCCACTTCCTCTCCTTTTGGTATATGGCCGAAAATTCACCTCACCATGGTGTCTTTACCTTGCTTGTTTTAGCTTCATTTGAATCTTCCAAGGGCTAGGAGGAGTCCTCTCTTGATATATATGCAAGCTCTCTTTCCATTCCAAGGTAAAACAATCATGTTAATACCTTAAGATAATATATGTAACTAGGGTTTATAATGAGATGAAGCATAATGCTTATATACTCATTTCAATGTTGGTATATTGTTTAGTTGTTGGCAAGGAACCAAATGCCTTACCGGTTTTACAAGGAAACAAGAAAGAAATTTGTGAGGAAAAGAGGTAAACAAGCTATCTCAATGTGGTTTAATGCCTTAGGAGAAATAAGCTTATAATGCTTGTTAAAACTACCTAAAGAGCAAATGGTGAATGACCTAGTAAAGTGTTCTCAAGGAGATTAGTAAAAGAACATATGTATTGGTGTATGTATTTGCAGGTCAAAGGCATTATTTATGTGGGAAATTCAGTGTTTATGGTTTATGCAATTTAAGGGCCTAAGAGCCATGTTGTTTAAGGGCCTAAGTGCCAAGCAATTTAAGTTATGCACTATATCGTGATGTAGTGCTAAATGTGTGAAGTCTTGTGTATAAAAATGTGTTTGATGGATTTTAGGTGTTCTCGAATGAAATAAGGTAAAAACCTAAGTGTTTAGATGTGAGTAAATACAAGAGAAGCTATGGCCAAATTTGGGAAAATGTATAAGGAGTTTAAGTGCTTAAATGAACTTGGGTGAACTAGGAATTGTTAGGAATGGATACATGCTTCATTAAGGGAGAAAACATGCATTAAGGTGTTCTAAGGTGCTACAAGGATTTAGGCATTATCTTGGAAGTTCTAGAAATCCAATGTGTGTTTTGAGAATGTATTAAAGTCTTGGAGGAGTTTGTTTAAGGTTTAGGTTATGTGATGTGCAAGGTGGGAATAAGGTATAGATAAGGTTTTGAGAAAGGAATTTAAGGAGTTGTGAAAGAGAAGATTTGGTTAGTAAGAGAAGATGCTTGGGAGATGATGTTATGATGGTGAGGGGACACTTTGGTATAAAGGTTATTAAGGATGAAACACCACTTGAAAAGCTAGGAGGAAACATTGCAAGTGTTGGAAATTTTGTGAAGATATAAGTAAAGGTTTAAGGAATTAGAAAAAGAGTTTTGTGAGTGTTTAAGGATATCTTAAGCTGTGTTTGAAGTGCCCAAATGAGGTTAGAGTATACTAGGATATATGGGGTGAAGTTTGGAGTTGATTGTAAAAAGGAAAACAAAGATCTGGGGCAGACCGGACTTGCGACCGGACTTGCAAGTTCGGTCGGGCCCAGTTTACCCTGTGAGAATTGGCTTCGGGAATGGACCGGACATAGGACCGGACTTGGCAAGTCCGGTCGGGCTAAATTTACAAAGGGAAGAAACTTTCTGGAATGGACCGGACATAGGACCGGACTTACAAGTCCGGTCGGAGTAGAAAATTTTTGACGGAAATGTGTTCTGGAATCGACCGGACATGGACAAGTCCGGTCGGCAAGTCCGGTCGGACCAAAAATGTGGTTTAAGGTTATGAAATGATATGAGATGATGGGGATTGATAGGTAATGATGTTATAAGGTTGTTAAGGACATGTTAGGTGAGTTTAAATGGCAATTAAGTGGGTGAAAAGTTGTATCAAAATGTAAAAGTAAAACAAGTTAAAGAGTGAAGTTATGTAACTAAGTTAACGGGAAAAATTATAAGCATTAGACATTAAATAATCAAGCAAACCCCGATGTTAATAAAAACATACGTGATGTTAACAGTTGTTCGAGAATCGCTCGAGGAACATAAGTGGACGTGGTAAAGTGGACTCCGGTGACAGGTATGGTTTTCTTGCAACCTGTGTCCTACTGGATTACACCGGCTTGTATGCCAATATGTTTTACTGAGTGTTTGCCACCTTGTAAGATTAAAACATGTAATGAGTTTATAGTAATTCATTTATGTGGCGAATTTGGCCTCCGATGCCATTTAACCTCAAATATGTGTTAAACCTTAGCTAACCAAATCTAGGAACACATGAGTGATCGGTATTCGGAGTTAACGACCCAAACCATGGGAACGTGCTAACCACGGCTATGTGTGAGTTAGTTGGACATGGTTGTTGTATGCAAGTGTGTGAACCTCCCTTGTGTGCTTAACTGGTTATGATACCGTATGGTGTGTGGATGTGGTAGGCTCCATAATGGATCTCTAACCACTTATTATTAAGTGTATATGTACTAATGGGGGGTGAGGAGTCCGGTTGTTCCGGCCACGCGTGTGATGGACGGGAGTCGATGTCATATCCGGTTCGGCTCTCTTGGTGTATGTATAGGTTGTATTCCAATTTGGTTTCTACCTTCCCTTAGCTTATCCAAAGCTAGTTACTGACTCACGTCGGGCCACAGGGGCATACGAATGTTATTTCGGTGTGCTTGGGATTACTATATCCGACACACCTTGGGTATAAGTTAACCGTTCTATATAACCGGACGGTAACGAGGTTGGTAACGAGCTTAACATGGGATTGGTAATAATCTCTAGGCTCACTATGTATACTAACTATGGTGGAAGGTTCCTTGTGAGAACCGATTTTATGGTGTTAGGTAATGGTATGGTGCTATGCAAATTCCCTTGCTATGCTATGGTAATATATAAATATTGGATGTTTAAAAAGATGGTGATGTTATCATGTGTATGTCGAAACAAGAAAGGTTTGTTATGGTTGTTATGTGTGGAATGAGTTATGTTGTAGGATATGGGATGTGTGGATCATGGAAATGAATCCCAGTTTGTGACAAGAGCGTTTAAGGATAACCCGATTAATGGGTACATGTCGTTCGTTAAGGAAGTAGCTCCGTTTTAGAGGAGAGCCACTCTAGAGTTTAAGGAATCATTGAATGGTTGGTTAAGTGTGGATGTATTGGTTATAGGTTGAGCCCATTGAGGCGAAATGTTATGTGTTGTATGTTTATGGCTTGTATGCATGATTTAAATATAATCAACTGCATGCTAAGACGACAATTAGTTGTGCGTGGCCCGGTAGCATGTGGGCTGCGGGATTACCATACCAGCAAAGGTGCTGAGCCCCTTGGGGGCCACCCTTTCTCACCTTTTCTATTTCAGGTACAAGAAGCTGGAAGCCGTTCGAGAGTAGGACGGGGTAGATGTTTATACATGGGTAGCCATTTAAATGGCGTAAGCATTGTAGGCGTAGTAAGACCGAAATTGTTATCGGCATTAGTTTGTAAATACTCGGTACGGTTGGAATGTAATAAGTATATGGGTTGTTGTTAAGGGAAGCAAATGTAACGTGTAGTTGCTCGGGAGTCTAGTCCATCAGACCGATACAAAGTACATGTATTAGCCTTGTTAGCCACGTGGGTGGTTAACGGCGTGTAACACCATTGAAATAAGTAATGTGATGAGTTGAGTTTCCGCTGCAAGGTGTTGTTAAGTGTACGGTGGTGGTTGGGGTGTTACACTCATGCCCTGTATGCTAACCGGATTACACTGATTTGTGTGTTGTTTGCTTGTGTGCCGACTTAATCAAGATAAAAGCATGAAAATGATCTATTGCTTTGATTGTATGTCTTGATGCATATGTGTGTGTACTAACCACCCTTGTATGATTGTGTGGTCTAACTGAGTGTTATAGACCGACTTGTAGTTGAGTACTGTTTGGTTAGTGACTCGTAGAAGGAGTCGTTTCGTAAAATAATGAAAACGTGGAAACACACGAAAACTATTGAATCAAGAATAACGATAATGCAAACATATGAACTCACTAGAACGTGAGAGAGTTGTACGGGATTAGTAAACTCCTGTTAATGGTTAGAGAACCGAGTTTAAATAATCCACGAACATAGATTAAAGTGGAAAGATATAAGGAACCTCTACTTAGAGGATGAGGATAGTTCTAAGAAAAGAACTCATGATAAAAGTAAATTACATATAAAGGACCGTCAAAATCCTTTAAAAGATAGTTGATCTACAATATGAGGATCCGACCAACTTGTGAAAATGTCCCGAACATAATAAGTATTTGATAAGTTGGGGAAAACCCTTAAATCTGAGAATGCTAGACATTGAGAAATTTTCCTAAGCTATTAGATGTTATCGAGAGAGATACTTCTAGGCTAATCTATGAGATTGTGAAATAACTCTGAGAGAGGAGTATTGGGAATTTGAGTAGTCCGGTAGAGAAATGGACCTTTGTGAATTTGAGGAACTAGGTGTATAGTTCCGTTTGATAGTCGAACCTTCCCATCATGCTAGACTCGGTGTAGGGTCGTAGTCGGGGAAGTAAGACAAGTATTGTAAGCCCGGTGGTAAGTCTTGTGTATGACTCTGCCCGGAGGTCATGGGTAATGACTTAAAAGATATCCCTTTGAGAATTTGATATTGAGAATTGAGAATTTGATATTGAGAATTTGAAAAATTGAGTTTAAAACTTGAGAATTGAGAATTGAGTTGAGAATTGAGAATTGAGAATTTGAGAGTTGGGGATTAAGATTGAGTATTGTATAACTTGATTGAGATTGAGAATAAGAGAGTTTGAGTAAGAGTAACCCAAGAGAATGGGTAAGATAATGAGTAAGTGACTAAGGCATAGTGAGGTAGAAACCCTCAAGGCCTAAGAGTAGTTAATACTAACTAACAAGTTGTCATTGTATTCATTGTTTGAATGTCTTTGAATGCGAGCATAATTATTAAATTAAAATGAATCGCATGTTCTCGATAAAGTAGTCGGCGTACCCCCGTTAGCACGCGGGGTATGCGAATTTCATACCAGCAATTTGTTGAGCCCCTTGGGGCTCCGTTTTTACTTTCCATGTACTGAAGCTGAATACCGTTCGAGAGTAGGACAGGGTTGCTACTTAAGCATGGGTAGTTAATTTGTGAACTATTGTATTTATATTGTAATTGTTGGATTGTAAGACCGATATGTTACCGTCAAGTTTGGGAATTGTAGTAGACTCGGTATAGAATTGAATTGAGGTTGTATTGGTATTGTATTTGAATTGGTTAATGAATGAAAGGTATTTGTAATTGTTGAGTACTCAGTATACAAGTCATCAGACCGATAGTAGATTTGTATTTGGATTTGGCCTTGTTAGTCACGTGGGTGACTAATGGCATTGTATCACCCACCGGTTGTAGTTTGAATTCCGCTGCTTTGTTATCAGTAATTGAGACGGGTTAGGAGATAATGGCTTGAATAACGGTAGGGGTGTTACACTGTGTGATCTTTTCCAACTAGATCAAACCCAAAAGTTTCATCTTCTTCAGGTACTTTGATCTTATGGATTTTAGCCTCATCAAAGACCACATGTAGACTCTCTTCTACTTTCAGAGTCCTTTTTTTGTAGAGTTTGTATGCCCTGCTCCTTTCTGAGTACCCAAGGAATATAGCCAGATCACTCCTGGCATCGAACTTTCCTAGGGAATTCTTTTCATTGTTATAGACATAGCACTTACAACCAAAGATTCTGAAGTGGCTTATGCTTGGTTTTCTCCCCTTGAGCAGCTTATAGGGTGCTTTGTTGAGGATTGGTCGTATGAGCGTTCTATTAGTGATGTAACAGGTAGTTGCTACAGCTTCAGCCCAAAAGACTTGAGGAAGATTGCTCCCCAATAGCATGGCTCTAGCTACTTCTTGTAATGTTCTGTTCTTACACTCAACTACCCCATTTTGCTGAGGTGTTCTAGGTGCTGAATATGTGGGGTTGATTCCATGTTGTTCACACATTTCCATGAATTGTTGATTTTCGAACTCTGGCCCATGATCAGACCGAAGGGCCTTGATTTTAAGGTTGAACTGTACTTGGATTTTTCCTAAAAAAAAGCTTGAAATTTCTCAATGACTTCGTCTTTGGAAGCAATAAAGATTGTCCATACAAATCGTGAGTAATCATCAACAATTACAAACACAAATCAATTTCCTCCAAAACTTTTGATTCTCATTGGTCCACTTAAGTCCATATGAAGTAGTTCGAGTGGCTTGGATGTATTTACCATGTTCTTTGATTTGAAAGAAGTTTTAGTTTGTTTGCTTCTGAAACATGCATCACAAAGAGTGGTCTCAGATTTCTTAATCTCATGGAGACCTCTAACCAACTGATTCTTGACTAGTTTTCTTAGCAAGGATATGCTGACATGCCCTAGTATTTTGTGCCATAGTGTGGAGTCATCTATTTTGATGTAGTCAAGCATGGAGAGTTTAGACTGTCAATATCCTCCAGACTGGTTATGTATACATTTTTCCATCTTTACCCCTTAATAACTCCTTTCCATCACTCAGACTTACTATGCTACAATGTGTAGAATAGAAGTGGGTTGAGTTACCTTTGTCACAAATTTGAGATACACTGAGCAAATTGAATTTTAAACCTTTAACTAAATTGACATTATCAATGACATAATCTCAAGTAAAACCAACCTTACCTATGTCGATGATTTTCTCTTTTTGTTGTCGCCAAAGGAAACAGTTCCTTGGCTTCCTGGTTCGAGTGAGAAGAATTTTCACTTGTCTCCTGTCATATGTTTAGAGCACCCACTGTCGATGTACCAGCAAGGGTCCCTTCCCACTCGATTCTGCATTTAACAAGTTAGTAGTGTGGGTTAGGGTCCCAAGAATGTTTGGACCCATTTCCACCAAAGGACATTGTTCTATGATCATCCTTGACTACCCATCTTAGCCCGATTTTCTTAAGCTGCCAATGCCTCATAAATCGTGTCCTATAGCATTGGCTTCGTGGTAACCGGGTTGTCTGCACAGGTGGCAGACATCTCTACGACGGATTCCCGATTGGTACCCGACCGGTCTTTTGTTTTCCATATGAGTGTCCTAGCATCAGTTTCTAGTTTTGCATGTTATTCTTTGATGGACACTAGTTGTTTTTCCTTTTTGTTAAGTGCAGCAATCAATTCATCGATTTCAGGTTGTTTTCCTAACTTCATTTTTTCATGGACAGCAAGAATTTCACTATAGTCGGTTTGTAGTTTCTTGAGTGCATTCGTAAGATTTACTACCTTATCTTTGTCTAAATTTTTCTCTAGTTTTTCATTTTCCTCTAAGAGCTCTTTGTTTTCATTTTCCAGTGCTTCTAGTTGATCAACCAATATGAGAGAAAACTTTCTGAGTTCTAGAAGTTCAGCTTTTGAATTTTCTTTCTAAGTCGAGAGTAGTTTACCTTGTTTCGTTCCTCTTCCTCCTCTGATTCTGACATTTCCTTGTCTTAACCCATCAGACAAACTTCCTCAAGGCAAAGGTGAGCCTCTTCATCCTCTAAGAGATCGCTGTCGGAGGTTTGGTTGTTGTCACTTAATTCTGAGTCTCCCCATGCAGCAACGAAGGCTTCTTTCTTTGGCTCTTTGTTGAACGATCTCCGGGCAAGTTTTCTGATCCTATCGTTGTCCTCTCGGGGTCGTTGTGGGTAGTCTTTGATGTGGTGCCCACGTTTTGAACACCTAAAACACTTGTCATTGCTCTTCCTTTGGTGATCGCCAGATTCCTTGGGCTCCTTACCTTTTTCTCATGTTGTTTCTAATGAACTTTTGAAAGTACCTCTTAGCATAGAGGACCATCTCATCATCATTTTCCCCTAACTTAGATTTTTCATTCTTAGCTACCTGAAGGGCTATGCCTTTTCCTCTCTCCCTTATTGAGCTTTCTGAGCTTCTTTGTTGTAATTTTAACTCAAATGCCATTAATGATCCTAGCATATCTGCCAGAGACATCTTAGAGAGATCATGGACTTCTTGCATGGCATTGACTTTGCTATCAAAGGATGCAGGAAGTGATCTGAGGAATTTTCGAATTTGATCCTCATTTGATATAGGGCAGTAATGGGCAGTAATGAAGTAAGAAATTCAGAAAACCAAAGTTGTGATGGTGGGTCTCATAGAAACCCATCTCACCAAACAGAGCAAGAGGCTGTGAAATCTTTGGGGGGGAAGGCCAGAGAACGGAGCGAACGGAAATACTCGCATCAGGGTACTCTGGTGGGTTGATAATAGCTTTGCCCCCCAATGAAATTATGGCTAAAGAAATGACGAGAAGTGATCATTGGATTGCCATGGAAGTTGTGATTAAACCGCAGGACTTTACAGGGCACGACGACACTACTAAGGATGGCTATTGGTGATTTCAATGAAGTTAGAAATGGGGTTGTTCGAAGAGGTGGCAGCGTGTCGAATTCACTCAATCCATAAGGGAGCTCGACATATTGATCTAGGAGATGGAGATGGTAGAAATCAACTTGGTGGTTGTAATGGAAACGAAAACTGTATCCATATGGTAAATGTAGTGTGCGTTTTTGTTCGGTTGTTTTTTTTCCTTAAGCGTGGTGTAATCGAGGCTCCACTAGTTTGAGGTTTTCTCTTTGGCTTGGAATTTTCCAGGCTGTATTACCATGTAATGGTACACTGTCTGCTCCTTTTGTAGCCCATGATAAAAAAAAATTGTGATTGTAGTCGGAAAAGCTAATAGTCTGGTCAGCTTTTAAAACCGTTGGTAGATCAATCTCTATCATTGCAACTTCCTTTGGGGAATCAGTTGCGAAAGGCAGATAGATGCTCTAGTTCGTTTTATTTTTTAGATCGGAACGGAGACCCTGGCGAAAGCGCCAGGGTATAATATGGCGTAGATCCACGTGTAGGTATGTGGTTGGGTGAAAAAAAAAAGAAAAATTAAACCTTGCGTAGTAGCGCCTGCTTCCCACGTCGTTTTAACAAAATGAAGGGATTCACAATCGATTTACGCTCGCCTGTTCAGAGAGCAAATTGATCACCTCACAATTACTCAATCAGATCACTCACGGTTGATTTCAACTCAACTTTTGACAGAGGAGATTCGCACCACTCATGCCACAAATCGCACAATCTGTCCAATCAAACAAATTCAGTTTCAGCTCAACTCACAGCAGAGCAAAATCATCACAACTCAATTGGACCAACTAATCAATGAGGATCGATTTTTGCTCACTGATTCACAAATCAAATTCATAAATCTAGCATTGGAACAGAATATCAACCAAATTCATCAGACATGTATCGCATCAGATTATCAGTTTGCAGTGACGATGAATCAACACTGACAATACAAAATTTTAGTTGATGATAGGAAAACCTAGACAAAAAACACTGTCAATGAGCTGCAATACAACAGTGGAGACTGATGGTATATTGCACTGACGATGAGCAATGACGATGAAGAAAATCAACTTTCTCACATCAGAATTGAATCTGATGGTATTGAATTGTTATAAAAGTATTGGTTTATTTACAGAAGATTATATGTTCAGTTCACTTTTGTTAAAGTTTAATATACATTATGTCTTGTTAGTGTAAAGTAAATAATGTTTCATAAGTGAATCAACAGTGTTTTATAATGCATCAAATGATTTAACAAAATGAATCATAAGTGTAATAAAAGTGAATTATTGTCTGCTATAATTTTATCTCAAATATTATAATGTCTTCAAATTTATGATAATTTAGTGCAATAGTGAATCTTATTCAAGTAAAACTTGAATCATCATTGTTATATAAGTGAATAATTATGTGGTATAATTTTTTTTATGCTAAAAGTATGGTTTAATAGTAGTGTAGTAGTATACAACAGGGTTTAGGGTATAATGATCTCTGATTCACTTTTTAACAACCTTTGATTCACTTTTCAACAACCTTTGATTCGCTTTTCTTAAACTTAAGATTCACTTTTCTTAAACCTCTTATTCACTTTAGTTAAACAATCTCTATTTATGAGAATCACTTTTCTTAAACATCTTATTCAATTTTCTTAAACCCATGATTCAGTTTATAAAAACCTCTGATTCACATTTCTTAAACCTCTTAATCACTTTAGTTAAACAATCTCTGCTTACGAGATTCAGTTTTCCTATTACTCTGATTCACATTGTAACAACTTGTGATTCACTTTTTAACAACCTTTGATTCACTTTTCTAAAACCTCAGATTCACACTAGTCAAATAATCAGAACTAATTTAGTTAAATAATCTCTGTTTATGAGATTCATTATTTTTAAACCTCTTATTCACTTTTAAGCAACTCTCTGATTCCCTTTTCTTAAACATCTGATTCACTTTTTTAAAAAATATGATTCCCTTTGGTAAATTTCTTATTCACGTAAAAATGAATCAACAGTGTTAACAAAATGAATCATATGTTTACGTAAAATGAATCAGCAGTGTTATGAAAGTGAATTATTTTCTGCTATAAAATTCAGTTTCAGATTATAAAGTTTCATATACATTGTGATGTGTTAGTGCAAAGTGAATCTTACGTTTACCTAAAAATGAATCAACAATGTTATAAAAGTGAATTAGTTTCTATAGAGCTTTTATGTTAAACTATGAATTTATTCATGCAATAGCTGAAGCGGCAACTGTTGATCAGCCGGAAATTGGTTCCACAACTGCTTCCACGTACACGTCACGACAAGTCTACTAGTTTCAGTCAACCAATACCCACATTTCACTCACTCATGAAACGTCAGAGCCCACCGCTCATGCTCACTTTCTCTCTTCTTCCCTCTCAAATCCGCACCACCTCTCTGCTGTTAATCATCTCGGTGTCTACAAATCCCTCCTTTTTCCTACAAACATTAATCCAATCAAATTCATCAAGTTCCATCTCATCCCCTTTCTTTATCTATTTCCTGCTCTCGTGCCCCCCTAATTTCCCATGGGTTCAAATTATTCTTCTGCTAAAAACCCAGACTGACGTCCGAGAGAACAAATTGTTCCACCCTTCCTTTTTTCTCGTTTCAGATGGGCAAGTACATGAAAAAAGGGAAGATCACTGGTGACGTGGCGGTAATGGAGTTTCCACAATCTGGCCTTGGAGTCTATACCCGTGCCAAAACCCTCGTTCTCCAGCCGATCCCAGAGCTCTCTTACCTCTAGCTTCGTAGTCGCCGATTACAGAAGCCCCAATTCCTTCCGCCGGTACTGTGAATTCATGTTGAAAGGAAGAAGAAAGACAAAAGAAAATTACACATATAACCTTAAAAATGAAATTACAATTCTACCCATCGCCATATTACAACCTGGCGCAAGCGCCAGGTTCGAAAACGCGAACAACGGAACGGAGACCCTGGCGAAAGCGCCAGGGTATAATATGGCGTAGATCCACGTGTAGGTATGTGGTTGGGTGAAAAAAAAAAGAAAAATTAAACCTTGCGTAGTAGCGTCCGCTTCCCACGTCGTTTTAACAAAATGAAGGGATTCACAATCGATTTACGCTCGCCTGTTCAGAGAGCAAATTGATCACCTCACAATTACTCAATCAGATCACTCACGGTTGATTTCAACTCAACTTTTGACAGAGGAGATTCGCACCACTCACGCCACAAATCGCACAATCTGTCCAATCAAACAAATTCAGTTTCAGCTCAACTCACAGCAGAGCAAAATCATCACAACTCAATTGGACCAACTAATCAATGAGGATCGATTTTTGCTCACTGATTCACAAATCAAATTCATAAATCTAGCATTGGAACAGAATATCAACCAAATTCATCAGACATGTATCGCATCAGATTATCAGTTTGCAGTGACGATGAATCAACACTGACAATACAAAAT
This sequence comes from Limonium bicolor, assembly GCA_023374045.1. NCBI lineage: Eukaryota > Viridiplantae > Streptophyta > Magnoliopsida > Caryophyllales > Plumbaginaceae > Limonium > Limonium bicolor. The sequence continues at coordinate 46,468 of JAIOTZ010000045.1, forward strand.
TTTAGTTGATGATAGGAAAACCTAGACAAAAAACACTGTCAATGAGCTGCAATACAACAGTGGAGACTGATGGTATATTGCACTGACGATGAGCAATGACGATGAAGAAAATCAATTTCTCACATCAGAATTGAATATGATGGTATTGAATTGTTGTAAAAGTATTGGTTTATTTACAGAAGATTATATGTTCAGTTCACTTTTGTTAAAGTTTAATATACATTCTGTCTTGTTAGTGTAAAGTAAATAATGTTTCATAAGTGAATCAACAGTGTTTTTATAATGCATCAAATGATTTAACAAAATGAATCATAAGTGTAATAAAAGTGAATTGTCTGCTATAATTTTATCTCAAATATTATAATGTCTTCAAATTTATGATAATTTAGTGCAATGTGAATCTTATTCAAGTAAAACTTGAATCATCATTGTTATATAAGTGAATAATTATGTGGTATAATTTTTTTATGCTAAAAGTATGGTTTAATAGTAGTGTAGTAGTATACAACAGGGTTTAGGGTCTAATGATCTCTGATTCACTTTTTAACAACCTTTGATTCACTTTTTAACAACCTTTGATTCACTTTTCTTAAACTTAAGATTCACTTTTCTTAAACCTCTTATTCACTTTAGTTAAACAATCTCTATTTATGAGAATCACTTTTCTTAAACATCTTATTCAATTTTCTTAAACCCATGATTCAGTTTATAAAAACCTCTGATTCACATTTCTTAAACCTCTTAATCACTTTAGTTAAACAATCTCTGCTTACGAGATTCAGTTTTCCTATTACTCTGATTCACATTGTAACAACTTGTGATTCACTTTTTAACAACCTTTGATTCACTTTTCTAAAACCTCAGATTCACACTAGTCAAATAATCAGAACTAATTTAGTTAAATAATCTCTGTTTATGAGATTCATTATTTTTAAACCTCTTATTCACTTTTAAGCAACTCTCTGATTCCCTTTTCTTAAACATCTGATTCACTTTTTTAAAAAATATGATTCCCTTTGGTAAATTTCTTATTCACGTAAAAATGAATCAACAGTGTTAACAACATGAATCATATGTTTACGTAAAATGAATCAGCAGTGTTATGAAAGTGAATTATTTTCTGCTATAAAATTCAGTTTCAGATTATAAAGTTTCATATACATTGTGATGTGTTAGTGCAAAGTGAATCTTCCGTTTACCTAAAAATGAATCAACAATGTTATAAAAGTGAATTAGTTTCTATAGAGCTTTTATGTTAAACTATGAATTTATTCATGCAATAGCTGAAGCGGCAACTGTTGATCAGCCGGAAATTGGTTCCACAACTGCTTCCACGTACACGTCACGACAAGTCTACTAGTTTCAGTCAACCAATACCCACATTTCACTCACTCATGAAACGTCAGAGCCCACCGCTCATGCTCACTTTCTCTCTTCTTCCCTCTCAAATCCGCACCACCTCTCTGCTGTTAATCATCTCGGTGTCTGCAAATCCCTCCTTTTTTCCTACAAACATTAATCCAATCAAATTCATCAAGTTCCATCTCATCCCCTTTCTTTATCTATTTCCTGCTCTCGTGCCCCCCTAATTTCCCATGGGTTCAAATTATTCTTCTGCTAAAAACCCAGACTGACGTCCGAGAGAACAAATTGTTCCACCCTTCTTTTTTCTCGTTTCAGATGGGCAAGTACATGAAAAAAGGGAAGATCACTGGTGACGTGGCGGTAATGGAGTTTCCACAATCTGGCCTTGGAGTCTATACCCGTGCCAAAACCCTCGTTCTCCAGCCGATCCCAGAGCTCTCTTACCTCTAGCTTCGTAGTCGCCGATTACAGAAGCCCCAATTCCTTCCGCCGGTACTGTGAATTCATGTTGAAAGGAAGAAGAAAGACAAAAGAAAATTACACATATAACCTTAAAAATGAAATTACAATTCTACCCATCGCCATATTATAACCTGGCGCAAGCGCCAGGTTCGAAAACGCGTTTTAGATATCCAGTTTGCACTTTTGTTGAAATACCCCAAACCTTGATATGTGTTTTAAATATTAAACTATGGTATGTAAAGGCTAAAAAGTGGCTTAGAAACATCAGTGAACAATTTAAACCATAGTAAGAATGCAATAAAGCACTAAGATACAGTTTGGGCAAAAACATGCTCTAAGCTAGGAGTGAACTTGGTTAGGACCCAAAGAGCCTACCAAGACTTAATAATATTTAATTATGATTTTATAAGGCTAATAAAGTCCTGAGGAAACCTTGGTAGACAATAAAACCAAACAAAACATAAATAAATACCTTAAAGTTAATATGGGCTAAAATGTGCTCTAAGCTTGGGATAAATTTGTAAAAGACCTAATGGTCATACCTATACCTTATAAATATGTTAATGAACATATTAAATCAATTACCAAAGAAAACCAAGCTTGAAAACAAGTTAAAACACAAAATGTGCTTTAAGGAGTCTAAAAGCACGTTTTTGAAAAATTGTCTTGTAAATGAGTTTTGAATGCCTAAATGTCCATCATTACTCTTTAATTAACATGTGTACTATATAGTATCACATTTGGAAGTCTATATCAATGGGAAATCAAAAATTTCACTTCTATGTGCCTTGTTTTGTGAATAGTGATTTTTATAAGCTAGTTTGTAACATATATTGTTATAAGTAATTAAATTGGTCAACAAAGACTATAATACCCTTCTAACTAAAAGGGGGGGGCGGTTTTTAAGTGTGGTGACTCACCACTCTTGTTAACATATCAAATAAGTAAAGAATGACTAGTTAAGGTACTATTTGCTTTATAAGTTACAAATATCTTCTAAAAAGCAAGTCTATCTTCATTCTCACTTCCTTTCTCATTTCACACGGTTCCAACCTTCTTCTTCCTCCCTTCTTGCTGTTCTCTCTCGGTAATACACCAATACCACCATTAACTCCATCTTTGAACCCTTGTAAAATCTAACTCACTTATCCAAATAAAAAACAAACACCACCATTCTCTTTGTCTCATCAAGCTCTTCAATTCTATCCTTTCAAAACTTCAAAGCCCCATTTCGGTGCCATGGAGTTCCACCATTGAAGGAGCTTGAGCTTGTCTTTACACATATTATTGATCTCCTTTGCTTCTAGGTAAGGAATCTCAAAGAAAAATCAAGTTTCCTCCATGTTTTGTGTTTGACCGAAAATACTCATTGATGGAGCTCTTTGTGTGACTTTGTTCTAGCTTCATTCCAATCTCTTATGGACTAGGTGGAGTCCTCTCTTCATAGATATTCAAACTCCCTTCAAAGATCAAGGTAAAACAACTACATTAATCTTTTTGAAATAATGTAAACCTAGGGTTTACAATGAGATGAAGCATAAAGCTTATATACTCATTTCAATGTTGGTATATTGTTTAGTAGTTGACAAGGAAAGAAATGCCTTACCGGTTTTAAGAGGAAACAAGAAAGAAGTTTGAGTGGAAAAGAGGTAAATATGCTATCTCAATGTGTTTAATGCCTTAGGAGAAATGAGCTTATAATGCTTGCTAAAACTACCTAAAGAGCAAATGGTGAATGACTTAGTAAAGTGTTCTCAAGGAGATTAGTAAAAGAACATATGTCTTGGTGTGTGTAATTGCAGGTCAAAGGCTTATATATTGTGGAAATTCAGTGTTTAAGGTTTATGCAATTTAAGGGCCTAAGAGCCATGTTATTTAAGGGCCTAAGTGCCAAGCAATTTAAGTTATGCACTATATTGTGATGTAGTGCTAAATGTGTGAAGTTTGTGTATAAAAATGTGTTTGATGGATTTTAGGTGTTCTTGAATGAAATAAGGTAAAAACCTAAGTGTTTGGATGTGAGTATATACAAGAGAAGCTATGGCCAAATTTGGGAAAATGTGTAAGAAGTTCTAAGTGTTTTAAATGGTTTTGGTGAACTAGGAAGTGTGAAGGGTGAACAAATGTTTTACTTGGGAAGAAAACATGTATTAAGGTGATTTATAGGAGATGTTAAGGTGTAGAGGAAACACCTTGGTATAGTGGTCATTATAGGTAAAATACCACTTAGAAATCTTAAGGAGAAAACAATATAAGTGTAAGGAATTTTGGTAAGAAGAGAGTAAGTGTTTAAGGAGTTATAAAATGAGTTTTATGGATGTTATATGAAGGGTTAAGGGTGCCAAATGATGTTAGAACACATTAGGAGGCTTGAGGAAAAGTTTGGAGAAAGTTTGACAAGTTTTGGACAACTTCTGATGTTGTCCGACCCAGTGGTCCGACCCAGGGTGGGTCGGACAGCCTCTGTTAAGTTACCCGTTGATGTTTCTGGAATGGTCCGACCTAGATGGTTGGGTCGGACATGGGTCGGACATGTGTGCTCTAAGTCTCTGGAATGGTCCGACCCAGATGGTTGGGTCGGACATGAGTATTTAGCAGACAGGAAAAGTTTCTGGAACGGTCCGACCCAGCCGTGGGTCGGACAGTGGGTCGGACGGCCCAAAATTATGCAAAAAAAAAAAGACAATGTTGTAAGGAGAATCAAAGTGATATTTTGGTATTAGAATATGCCTAAGTTCATGTATGAAGTTTGGGTAATTAATGGAGGTGGAGAAATAATGCAACAAGGTTTGAAAAATGCAATTTTACCAAGTCTGTAGCTTTGGTCCGGGACCTAGTTCATGGTTCAAGTCCCGGACCAGGGGTGTAAAATAGGCCGAGAGTCACATAAGGATGTGGTCCGGGACTTAGGCCTTGTATAAGGTCCCGGACCACCCCATTTTAAAAGGCCGAGACTTGAGTTAGCATATGGTCCGGGACTTACGAAGAGGACCAAGTCCCGGACCACTATAAAAACATTGTTTTAGGTTATTAAAATATGTCTAACGATGGGGATTGATGGATAATGATGTTATAAGGTTGTGTAGGACATGTTAGGTGAGTTATAGTCACAATTTGGTGGGTGAAAAGTTGAAGTAAAATGAAAGAGTGAAACATGTTAAAAATGTAAAGTTATTTAACCAAGTTAACGGGGAAAAGTTATAAGCATTAAACTTTAAACAAACATGTTACCCCAATGTTAATAAAAGTACATGTAATGTTGTCAGTTGTTCGAGAATTGCTCGAGGAACATAAGTGGACGTGGTAAAGTGGACTCCGGTGACAGGTATGGTTTTCTTGCAACCTGTGTCCTACCGGATTACACCGGCTTGTATGCCAATGTGTTTTCTGTATGTTTGCCACGTTGTAAGATAAAACATGTAATGAGTTTACAGTAATTCATATATGTGGCGTGTTCAACTCCGATACCATTTAACCTCGGCAGTGTTAACCTTAGTTAACTGAGTCTAGGATCACATGAGAGTTCGGTATTCGGATTAAACGACCCGAACCATGGGGCGTTCTAACCACGACTATGCGTGAGTTGATTATGTGATGTTGTGTATGTGAATGTAGGGATCTCCCTTGTATGTTTAACCCAGTTCTAATACTGTATGAGTGTAGTTATGATAGACTCCATAGTGGGGTTCTAACTAATATCTAAAAGTAAGTATGTACTAACAGTAGTGAGGAATCCGGTTTGGCCGGTCGCGCGTTGTTTGGGAGAGGGTATCCTTCTTAGCCTTACCCTTCTCTTTGTTATGGTTGTTTCCCTCACGGGTTATGATCTCCCATTAGCTTATTCCAAAGCTTAGCTATTCTGACTTATGATCGGTTTAGGGGGAACATGTGTTTGTGTGGTGTGTTCGGGCCTCCAAACCCGAACCATCTTAACTTAAGTTACTCGTCCGACTATTAGGACGGTAATGAGTGTTGTTGTTGTATAACGAGCTTACCATGAGGGTGACACCATTCTCTAGGCTCACCAGTGATTTAACTATGTTTGGGTCGGTTCCTAAGAGGACCGTTCCCGTTATGTTATGTGATGTCATTGTAAGCAATTCCTATTGCGATGTTATCTTGTGCACGTCGAAACATGGAAGTGTTGTTACGTTTTGTTATGTGAGGAATGTTATATGTTGTAAGATATGGAGTGTGTGGATCATGGAAATGAATCCCAGTTTGTGATAAGAGGCGTTTAAGGATAACCCGATTTAAGGGTAAGTGTCGTCTATTAAGGAAGTAGCTCCATTAGAGGAGGAACACTCTAGGGATAATGAATACCATGAGTGACATATCAAGTAAGGATGTATTATCCGTTTGTTGAGCCCATTGAGGCGAAATGTCATGTGTTGTGTGTTTACAGTTGCATGCATGATTTAAATATAATCAATCGTATGCTAAGACGACAATTAGTTGTGCGTGGCCCGGTAGCATGTGGGCTGCGGGATTACCATACCAGCAAAGGTTGAAATACCCCTAAATAATTAAACGCTATTTTAATATATAAATAGCTATATTAAAGTATAAATAATCAAGCAAGTAATAACCTGCGAACAGTTATTATTACCGTACTTATATACATACGGATATATATGTAAAGGTACATAACGTTACAAGGTTATAACGTTGTACATATAATCAAAACGCGACAAATAATAATAATAATAAAAAAGTAGTGTATACCTATGAATACATACAACTAGTAACGCTACATATTAATATAGTCTCTTGTATACAATAAATAGGCTTAATAGGGCTGAGGAAAAAAAAGAGATCAACATGCTTTAGCCGGGATTCGAACCCGAGACCTCTCGAACATATCCCAAAACCTTAACCGCTTGAGCTGTGCTCGAATTCAGTATAATATACCCACGATTTATATTCAGTTGTCACTATACTGAAGTTACAGAAAGGAGAGAATCAACTCTCGACATCCTTCTCTGAACTCAATTCCTCAGAATCTGAACTATTCCAAACCTCAATAACGACAGAACTAAGTAACTTTCTTTTCAATAACCCATAAGCCCATGCGACAGAACTGACTACTTTTATAATCACCCATAACTCCCTAGTAACCGGTAATCACCATCTGCACTCCTTGACTCCAGTAAACAAAAAAAAAAACCGTGCATCAGTTTGTCCTCTGGAACTCCCCAAGTGTGCATACGGGGACCATCACCAAGTACCGTGAGCCAGTAGATCCACCCACTCCTTGTCCCTTGAGTTTGTGTCTCAGTATAAGCAACCTAAAACTGAGCTTCTCCATGCAAGAGCTCACCTGAAGCATGCGATTCAGTTCTGATCGCAGGTGAGGAAATCCTACCAATTGTTCATCCACTGTCATTCCCTCTGTTGTCATACCGAGAATCTTTCTTTGCTTCCTAACTCATTTTTCCCCCTCAGCCTTCGCATAACACTCTCTGGAGGTTGAAGCCGCGAAGTACTTCATTTCTTCTCCAGGCTAACACAAGGTAATACTCCAAACCAGTTTTTCCCGTGTCTGCTCTTCTTTGTCTCTGCATGTATGGGAAACTAGCCAGGTAAATGAACACAGCTTCTCTTCTTAAGCCATTGCCTGACTATAACCCATCTAATCTGTGTCTGTCTCGCGCAAGTTCCCAGCTCATTCATGCATTTCCTGGTGAAAACTCCTGGAGCAAACAAAACAGCTTCCTGACTCTACCAAGGTGAGATCAAGAAGCCACGCTGTTACAGTTTATTTTCCATGTCTACTAATGCCAGAGCAATACAGCTCCTACACTCAGCTATCCTACCTTTTTCAGGGGTAACTGCCTCATACAGTTTCCTATGAACCTTGTTCGAAAATCCCAGGAGCATGAGCTGCAAGAAAACTCCCCAAAACTTAGCTCGAAGGTGAAGTTTCTGTAACAGATTCTTCCCTAATTCCTGTCATTTCATTCTCAGACTACTCAATCCTAACATGTTTTCCTCAGTTGCTGTCGAATAATCAAGTGTTGGGAGCTTCACATCGTGCCAAGAAACAACCAAGGGGAACAACTAAGAGAGAAAGAGGTGAGCTGTTCCCTAAACTGATGCAATTACAAACCAGACAAACTGTCAGGTTTCAATTGTAAACTTTCGAAACCTGTAACAATGAGCTTCTGTACACTGATTGTTTAGGGGTGTCACGGGGTGGTGTGAAATTGTTTATGAACCTAACACAACTAGTACATTACTAGTGCACGTGACTAAGTATCTAAAAGTGAGAGTGTTTGAAAAACCAGAAACAAAAACAGACAACACCTTCAAGGAATAGAAAACATATGCACCAATTATACCCTCTGTTTCTATTGCAGTTTCAGTAGCGTAGCCCTTGATTGCCTTGGGTTGTTTACAGCCAAAACTATATTAAGAAATATATAACTAACAGCTGGGGAATCTAGGGAAGATCAGTCAATATATTAGAACATGGGTAGGTAACAGAAGAATGCCAAGTTTGGGTTATCAGTTTCTGAATTTTCTGGTTTCTGTGTAAACCTGTCTCAGTAGAAATAGTGACATTTATGGGTCTGCTTTGAGAGTTAAAATTTCATTGGGTTTTAACTAGAGAGCTAAACCATTTGGGTGGAATAGAAACCAGACCAATGAACAAAAGAAGGATAGAAGATAACCACCAGTTCGTAGGTATCAGTTTTTAGTTTTTGAGTTCGGTATAATAAGTATATCTGTGGGATTCATGGAGTTATTTGGGTTGTTTTGGGTTCAAAACCTTGCTAAACACTTGACTCAGAGGGGAAACACTCTGGGGAGGATTGGAAGACTGATTAATGAATAAAAAGAAAACTTAAAGAGGCACTGTACAAGATTAGCAAGTTCAGGCCTTCACAGTTTTGGTTCCTGTAAACTAAAGCTACAGAGACAATCTCGTTCTGGGGTTTGTTTAGAATTTAAAAACTAGATCATGCACTAAACTAAATGGGTCAGTAATGAGGGAGCAGTTAGAAGTCAGGCTGCTAAGTAGAAAGAAGAAGAACAGAAAGAAAAACATGTTCACGATTCAGTTTGGTACAGGTTCTAAAATCTCTCATTTCAACAGAGGTAAGTTCAGTAGCAACAACCATGTGTTGCGGGTCTGATTTGAAATTTAAAACCAAGGTAAAACATCTTACTAATTGAGGCAACAACGTGAATAATTGAAACCAGTAGCAGAGAGAGATCTTGATATTTCAGTTTTACAACTTTCCTGAAAGTGTGAGCTCTGAGAAAATCTGTTACAGATAAGTTATAAGGAGCTGTTTTGAGTTTCTGGTGAGCCTAAACATTTCTAACGTGATTAAGTAAGTTTATGAATACATTGGGAGTGGTTACAAGACTGACTAAAGAACTGAAAGAAAACAAGATAAGGAAAAACGCTATCCCAGTTTTCTGTTCTGTACTCTCGGCCTTTCTGATAATAACTCTTCAGAAACTTAAACGATGTGTAGTGAATCTGTCTTGGGGTTGAGATTATACCAAAACACATAACTAAAAAGCTAGGCAGACTGGGAAGATTCAGAATCAAATTATGAACCAAGAATGGAGAAGGAATAAATATATGTCAGTTCGATGTTTTATGGTTCTGCTGGATTTGGCAGTCCAGCATGAAGAATTTCCAGAAAACTGTAGATGTGGTTTTGAGTCTGTTTCGAATTTAGAAACCTGATGATACACTTAACTAGGTGGGAAATCTAGTAGAGGGAAATCTGAAGACAGACAGATAACTAAATCAAAGACAGGAGAGGAATTCACAAGTTCTAATTGTCAGTTTTCGTTGCTTGGTAGCTTCAGTATAATAGACTTTCAGGAGTATCGATGGGGCTGTTTTGAGCTAGTTTTTAGTTTGAGGCTACCTGATATGCTTAGCTAAGCGTGTTAACAGCTTGGGGAAACTGGAAGTCAGAACTCAAAGTAAGAGGAGGAATAGAAGTGATGTTATCAGATTGGTATATCAGTTTCCGAGTTGGTATTAAACACTTACAGAGGGCTTGCATGGGTGGTATTAAATGGTAAACAATCCTAGAACTTATTCAATACACTCAAATAAGATATTAACGTCTTGGGGAAGAATCAGATATCTGTTCGATAGCTGACAGAGGAAGAGAAATGATACTGCACCAGTGCAGGTTTTGTTTTGGGTATCATGTGTATGTGTTTCTGCATAACTGCTTTACAGGAATGATAAGGAAATCGTAGTGGCTTAATAAGGAATTCAAAACCTGTCTGATACATTGAGGAGAGGTTAGAAACAGTTGGGACAGGATAGGAGAAAAAAAAACAGACAAAGAGGAAGAATGAGGAAGGAACACCCAGATTGTGTTTTCAGAGTCTCTACAATTAGCTGCCTCTGTATAATGGTAGTACAGATGGAATAAGAGTGTTTCTTGGGTCTGGAAATGAACCTAGAACCCCTATAATACACCTACCTAAGAGTGTAGATGCTTATGGAAAAATTAGAAATTCAACCAATGCATTAGAAGAGAAGTTGGAATGAAAGTATGTACAGTTTTGAGGTCCCGGTTTTCTGAAATTATTGCCTCTGTATAATCAACTTCCAGAGGTGTTGGAGGTGTGATATTGGTTGACCAATGAACTCAAACCATAGCTAACAACTTCAGATAGGTTAGCTAAACGTTCGAGAGGATGAAACATCAGTGGAGCTAACTAGGAACAAGGACCAGGAAGAGTTGTGTAGTTGTTTCAGATTTCATTATAGGATGTTTCTGTGTGGCTGAGCTGCAGTGGGGGATTAAGACATACTGTAGTTTTGAACCTTATGATGTATGACGCATGCGGTATGGTATTAAGTGAGCGGTGAAATTGGGATATTGAGAGCATGGGATTTGGTAGGAAAATTAAATCAAGATACATGCTTCTCCCGGTAATTATAATAAATGCCATAAAAACTTTGGATTATATTTTACCACCAGCCTTCTTTGGGATTATAAAGTTTAATACCTACAACATAATATAAGTTATGGGGGCACAATGTGGCTAATAAGAATTATACGGTAAAGGGAATTCAAGTGTAACACATGTGTACACTATTTTTGGTATACATAACAACTACCGAAACCATATGTTATAAGTCTAAAGTTATGTAAAGCATTATGCTATATAGCATCATGAGATGAGTGTAACGCAAATGCTATTATGTGGTCAAGAATATAATCAATCAAACTGTTATGCTAAATGCATACGTATAAAGATAAACGCGTACCAAGAAATAGAATTACGCACTATAGTTACAACGACATAAAATACTAAGGTTAGTATAAGACCTTGGTTAGGTAGATAAACCCTAGTGAAATATCATAAGTGTACAACGTGAGGTTTTATACTCTATCGTAAACCGAGTATTAACTCACATGACGTGTAAGGGGTTTCCAACAATGGTACTTTAACTAGTGACAAATGTTAAGTCTGGGGATATAGTACTGAGACTTCAAACGTTATTCGGAAATACCGAATTGTACTGTCATGTGGATTGACGCTTAATGTTCCTTGTATTACTAGATCGCACGTCCGACATACGCGCTCGAAAGCTCTAGTGGTCTGCACGGCACGAATCTAGACACGGTGTACGGTATGTAAAGGGATTTGATCCGAGTTGTCCTGAGGAATTCCTCGGGCTCGGATTTGTTTGATAAATAACTTGTGTGAATGTATGTATGTGATGTATGTATGTGATGTATGTGTATGATGTGTAGTTATGTTCATTGCATTATTTATTTATGCACGAACGTCCTACGGGACTAATATTACGTCGACTATAGATCGACTTATATAAAACTACATATGCGAAATGTGTGTTGTGACCACTGTTGTCTGACCTAATGCGCTAAGTATTACAAGTATGTATTTATAACCTAAGTAAAATACTTAGGAACGGGACACGACATGGTCGGTCTCTAGAGCTTTGACTCAAACGTGAATGTTACCTAGAATAATTCTAGGCATGCGTAAGACCCATAGGGCAGCCAACAAATTAAGTGATGTACTCCATAACTAAACTGTAACTGACTATCTAACTAACAAAGCTAACAGTGGAGTGTGAATGAATGTGATGATGTACCTTAATCCAGACAGTCACTGGCTGCTGGTCGCGCGTAGAGATCTCTTGGGATATCCCGTATCGGGTTTTCCCTAGTTAAATCCTGATCGAGCCTAGATAGATCGTCAGGCGGAGTGTGCTACCGTTGGCACCAGGCCCTTGGCCACCTAAATGGACGCCTTTACAAAGGCAAAGTGAATAAGTCCCAGAGTCTTCGGATGATCAGGGCAGTGAGCACCTTTGTGTGTACGTGGGACTACTGTCCAAGTGAATTATATTACGGGTTGTCCTAACTGACGCCCGACTGTGCTAACCTAAACAAACGATATGTGAAGGCCCGGAGGGCCGAGTGATGTGCTATGTGATGATGTTAACATACGATGAATGAGTTCTCAATGCCATTGTATTGTATGATGTATGACAGTAATGTGTATATCCATATATGACTGTTTGGATTGGATGAATGATTATATAATCATGCATGTTGTTACAGTATTTATCATATCTGTAAAATGACAAAGCATGAAATCAATCTAATATCAAGACGGTTAAAAATGACAAGTGACCAATAGGGTCCAGATCCGGCATACTCAGCGTCTATCGCTGATACTACATTATGCAGGTTGCTGAAAACGTTGAAGCCGAAGTGCGGGATTGGGTAGTTTAGGACATTGTTGATTTTGGATTTATCGTTCATACCTTGTTATGTATTAAATGATTCCACTGGGAAGGGGTTGCAAGAGTTGGATTATGTTTAGATGCTCACAGTAGTTGTGCTTTTGATACTTAGATAGAAATGTAGGTGGTATCTCGTTATCACTGCGGATTGTATTTTTATGTTTAATTTTGTTAAGATGTTGTACTGCTACATCACTCGTATGGGCGAGTGGTGGCAAGTAACACCCATGTGAGTGCTATTACTGTAATTCCTTCCGCTGTGAGACGCCTTTATTTCCTGTTCACGTGAGTGTCTATTACGTAAGTGTTATGAGGGGTGTTACAAAAGTGGTATCAGAGCGGAGTAACGTGATGACGAGATACTAGGTTAAGACAGTGAGCTTAGGATTTGGGAAAATTGGGAAACATTTGTGAGGTACGAAACGTCTGTGTCTTAATGAAATTATGTGTTGGTAGAGCCTTTGGCCTGCATGTGTTAGCCCGTGGGGCACACAAATGAGTTGATTGTATTATGGTGCGTTATTGAGAAGACGAACGGTAATACCGACATCTAGCGGTGGCGTGAGCCAGGAAGCTGGCCAAGGGCATAAAAGCTCGGGAATATTACCCCTGTTAAGGACCAGCTGGGAGCTCAGCCAGGAGGAAACACAACGTCATGAATACGTTGGTGACAGTCCACTTTCATGAGGAAGTCCAGTACGAACTACCGCCGACAGTACCCCTCCCGCCACAACCCAATGAATATAATACGATTGAGAAATATAATCCCCGAATATAGGGAAGAGGGCTACCAAAGCCCGAGAGACCGTCTAAACATTCTCACAGTGAATTATAATTTCTGCTCCTGTAACATTAACACAACCTCAATGTCATACCTCCATTGATGACCAAGCACTGTATCAATAGGCACTGCCAGAGGCGAACGCCACTACTTATAACGTCGTGAAAAGGGTCACCCAAGGACATCAGGGCAAGCGGACCGGGAGCACCATGAACTCCGCGAGAGATCGTCGCCCATAATGGAACCTGTAACCACCAAACTGTAAAAAGAAATTATCTTGAGAACGTGAAGAAACCTTGTGAGAGTACCGTCCTGTTATGTACAAACTTCAATCCTAAACTTGTGTACACACAATACAGTGACACTAGAACCCTGTCACGGCGGTACCTGTAGGGAGACAAAGTCCAAACGGTTACGCTATTATAAATATAATGTGAGGGAGGACTTGATTATCCTAATGACAATGTAATCAGGAAAAATTTCCCCAAATCCAAATACCGTCTTATTCATGAACAATATTCCTAACAATACTAAACAACCAATGTAGCAGTGAGACAAACAAGTCGGAAACCGACAACTCTACTTGCATGGTGCGCTTGCAACTGCAAGCGCTGATTTGAACAATGTACAAATAATTTCGTCTACCCCGCGCACTTGCCACTGCAAGTGCTGCAAATAATTACTACTGCAGTTACCACTGCTATTATCGTACAAACGAATACTGTAACTGCGTAGACCTACGGTACGACACCATGGCTACCAATAATCACCAAACAATTGTACACCTCTAGTATAAACTACATAACTACAATGGTTACAATAAACCTCTAAGATACGAGGCCTACAACCTCTAAAGGACCCGATGAGTCCGAATAACGCAATAAAAATGGCACACCAGCCCATTACAATTATAACTATTAAGCAAGACAAGTCAAATGACACAGGCTGAGAGCCAAGATAACATAATTTAATTAACAAACCATTAAATGGCTGAATTGGAAGTGGACGGTGAAACCTGATTCCCGGGGATCAAGGGAAAACCAACCACAAATTGGGGTGAAAGGTTAGTGCAACACTGGTGCTGATCACACCAGGTCGTATGACTCCTGAAACTCTTCACAAGTTGCCAAATTAATTATGGTAAGGATAAACAAGACTGCAGTATCCTAGTTACAAACAACTAGCAAAGGAAACTTGCGATTAACAGTTACGTTGTATATATATTAAATCATACAAATAAAACTATGAAGGAAATACGATCGTATAACGATCGCTGCCATACAATTTCCAACTATATCGTATGCGCAGTATTTATATATTTATTCACTTATATTATATCTCATGATTTATTCTCGTATATCCTATGTCACACTTTCATTATCATCTTAATGTAAGATGATCATCCGATTTGATGCATTATATTATGCTACTTATATTAAGAACTTATCTTAATATCTTGTCACATTCAGGACATATATTTAAAATACCTAAGGTCTTATTTTATACTAACCTTAGGTTATAAATTCGATTTCCTCATTAAATATTATAACCCATACCTTTAATAAAAACTATATTATTGCCGAAAGGCATATACATCAAAATTCCTATTTCCATCAACTCCTGATATTTTTCCATTACTACAATATTGCCAATACATAATAAAACGTTATTCATATCATATAGTTACACATATAATAAATGTAACTTATAGTTTACCAACACGTGATGAACACAAGAGAATTAGAAAAATATATCAGTCCACAGATGGACCAAGAGTGGAAAGAACAACTCTACCGTAATACGGCTATTACCAATACCTGCGCAACAATGAACGCGAATCAACGCTGAACACGTGAATAATTACCACCTCTGAGCACTACCTTTATCAAGGAGTGCCATATACTGTTATGTACAATTACAACCAATCAACATCAAGATTAAGTTTATAGGTATTGTCAGAATCATACTGATTATCAAACAAGTTTTAAGTAGAAGAAGGGCTACCGCCATAGGCGTCCCGCCATGTAAAGAAAATGATAAATATCAAAATATGTGGAAGACATGTCGTTTACTACTGTGACGACTGTCAGTGATGAGTGAATGTGTAAATTGAATCAACGATAACCACCTAAATCGATATTACAGAACACACAAAACAAACGCTAAATAGCGTAAATGAGCAAGTACCTAATGTACAAATAAGGGGGCATAAGCTCAGGAGACCGGGAACACCGACTCCAGTTACCTTTCCAGGTATATTACTAACACAACAATGTCTAGGTTAATATAATGAAACAATGGAGCTACGGTACATACCATAAACAATGTGAATAACAATCATGACTTATTAACAGGCGCCAAACTGCGCACTTGAAATACAAATAACTGCAGTTACAAGTAACTAGCACTAAACAATAAGTAACAACAAAGACATTACTTACTACCTGAACACCAGGGATATATACCAGCATGTAATGCTAATCACTAATAGTGATAAATGTTTAGTCCTAATGGACAAACCTAATCTTATGAGAAGTGGCATACCCTTTGGGGATGCAGTACCATCAATGAGAATGGTTGGGAAGTGAAGAGCCAAATTGCTCAAGCAAGCATGCAATCTACAATACACCCAATAAAACGAAAGAGTGAACACATATAAATACCCAAGTATGAAATCTTACCCCACGCCGTATCGGGAAGCATAGAAAAGATATGAAAATGATTAAACCTGGAGGAAATAATTATGTATATACTCATGGAGATCGAGATAGGAGAACTGACATTGCCACCTCAGCACCAATATTACGTAAACCGATTACAACCATACAGACGAATCAACGTTTAACGTTTAACTGGTTAGCGACCAAGTGCTACCACTAATAGGTTACTAAGGACATGAGTCCAGGGAACGAAAATAATGTTCCAACCACCCTACCACCATACTGCGGACCAATCAACATCGGACTACAACAAGGACATCCATCGAAAGGAAGATTGACAATAGAATACTTCACCATAGTCGTGTGACGGACGCTACCAGTTTACTAAACGAGACATGGGACGACCGCACTCCGATAGGAGCATGTGGGCCTGACAGACTTATTTATAGGTTAGTCAGGTAAGTAGTAATGTATCAGTACGGTACCCCATGCATGTAGACAAGTAGTGTTAGGAACACGAGAAGTAGTCAACTCCGTACTACGGACAGTGATGCAGATTACCTCGAAGATGGACGAGAAGAGCCGCAGTTAACCAACGGGCTAGAGAAACCAAGAACCTACAACACAGAGTGGCAGACGACACAGTGCAGACAAGGAGACCTTTCAGAGATGACGAAGCAGACGATAGACACAAGAAACCATTATATGGACAAATAATACGTAGAACCCTCATAAAGATCATGCAAGGCAGAGGAATCTACCAAATAATGTGAACATAAACGCGTGACTACGCAATGATAAGGGACAAGCTAAATGCTAGCAGATACCTTAAGAAGGAATAATGGACTTGGAATGTACCACTCACATGATGATTCCCTCATCTTATCTGTTTGACTCTTTAAATATTAGCTGCTGAGAGTTTACGCCTCTGCACTCTATAGGACTGAGTGTTTTGGTATTGCACTTGTGCAGTTATTAATCTAGTGGAAATACAGAAAGATGCAATGGATATCAGTAAGAGTGTGTATCAAAGAACTACAACAGTGTATTACTCTGGAACAAAACCACCAGGAGACACGGATGACAAAAATCATCTACGTGGACATGTAGGCTGGTACGTCTTGGTATTACCAAGACAAGTGCAAAGAGCACCAAGTACTAACAAGAGCCAATGTCATATTATACCTCAAGCTGAATATCAGTGGGAAAAGACACACGAATGTATGCTAGTGATCCAAATAAGAGGATACACAGTAATGAAAAGAGGGAAATTGAGCCTATGTTCATGGGTCTGCACCTCATACAGAGCGAGTGGGCCCATTAGAACGAACGTAGGAGAGAGCACAAATACGTGCCTCACCCTTTATACATATTTAAGAGCCGAAGGGGCTAGAGTCATACCTGTCTCTCTGATATGAGAATAATCTACTCCGAAGGTGAAAAACACCACAGGAGAGTTAGAGAACTCTATGAGAGCCAAGTATCCAGCGCTCCTTGTGGAGCGGCTGTTGAATACTTGCGGGGTACGGGGGCGTAACCCTTTTTAAGGGGGGTAGAGCCTCTTGGCTGTGCACATGTTTGCACTAAATTCTGTTATTTCGTATGCGGGGCATACAATAGTTTGTGGGTATGCGGGGCATACGATGTTGGTTGTTGGTATGTTTGTGGGTGTGCGAGGCACACGACGTTGATTGTTGGATGATGTTTATTCATCTTGTTGGTGTTGTTGGGTACGCGGGGCGTACGTGGTTGATTTATTTGTGTGAAATGTGCACTTGTTGTATGTATCTTATGAAATACTTGTTGAAATGATGTGTCTACATACATAAATGTAGTATTGTTCTTTATGATATGTGTGATATACATATTTATAGTACCGTGTAGATTGATTACATGTGGTACAGTCCGGATACAGAGTAAATGTGTGATGATGATATGGTGTGGACACCTCGGGGAGGTGGTCAGGATTGGTGGAACTGATAGGAAATGATGGTGCTGATGGATCATCTATATCCATATATGTTTGAATTAACGCCACAATAAAGGGCTATGTGCGGTATTAGCACAACACGATGTACGTAAATGATATATCACATAGATATACATTATGGGATTATAAGGGTAGTTATTAATACACCTATTTAAGTAAAGCGACTTCAGGACGTACGTGTACTAATTGATTGTCATGGATGTCTGTATGTGTATTTGTATGCGGGGCATACGTGGTTGTCTTGTTGATAAGTTGTTTGCGCATTGCGCATATGTGTATGTTGTGAACATGTATGAATGGTTGACTATTGTTATATATATATATATGTACACTCCTTATGAATGCAGTTATACTGTACCGCTTAGGTATCGCCACACCAAATAGATGTGCACCATGGCTATATGGGTAGTCGTTACAAATCACTCGAGAAAGACGACTTCGGGACGAAGTCTCCTTAAGGGGGGTAGACTGAAATACCCCTAAATAATTAAACACTATTTTAATATATAAATAGCTATATTAAAGTATAAATAATCAAGCAAGTAATAACCTGCGAACAGTTATTATTACCGTACTTATATACATACGGATATATATGTAAAGGTACATAACGTTACAAGGTTATAACGTTGTACATATAATCAAAACGCGACAAATAATAATAATAAAAAAAAGTAGTGTATACCTATGAATACATACAACTAGTAACGCTACATATTAATATAGTCTCTTGTATACAATAAATAGGCTTAATAGGGCTGAGGAAAAAAAAGAGAGCAACATGCTTTAGCCGGGATTCGAACCCGAGACCTCTCGAACATATCCCAAAACCTTAACCGCTTGAGCTATGCTCGAATTCAGTATAATATACCCACGATTTATATTCAGTAGTCACTATACTGAAGTTACAGAAAGGAGAGAATCAACTCTCGACATCCTTCTCTGAACTCAATTCCTCAGAATCTGAACTATTCCAAACCTCAATAACGACAGAACTAAGTAACTTTCTTTCAATAACCCATAAGCCCATGCGACAGAACTGACTACTTTTATAATCACCCATAACTCCCTAGTAACCGGTAATCACCATCTGCACTCCTTGACTCCAGTAAAAAAAAAAAAACCGTGCATCAGTTTGTCCTCTGGAACTCCCCAAGCGTGCATACGGGGACCATCACCAAGTACCGTGAGCCAGTAGATCCACCCACTCCTTGTCCCTTGAGTTTGTGTCTCAGTATAAGCAACCTAAAACTGAGCTTCTCCATGCAAGAGCTCACCTGAAGCATGCGATTCAGTTCTGATCGCAGGTGAGGAAATCCTACCAATTGTTCATCCACTGTCATTCCCTCTGTTGTCATACCGAGAATCTTTCTTTGCTTCCTAACTCATTTTTCCCCCTCAGCCTTCGCATAACACTCTCTGGAGGTTGAAGCCGCGAAGTACTTCATTTCTTCTCCAGGCTAACACAAGGTAATACTCCAAACCAGTTTTTCCCGTGTCTGCTCTTCTTTGTCTCTGCATGTATGGGAAACTAGCCAGGTAAATGAACACAGCTTCTCTTCTTAAGCCATTGCCTGACTATAACCCATCTAATCTGTGTCTGTCTCGCGCAAGTGCCCAGCTCATTCATGCATTTCCTGGTGAAAACTCCTGGAGCAAACAAAACAGCTTCCTGACTCTACCAAGGTGAGATCAAGAAGCCACGCTGTTACAGTCTATTTTCCATGTCTACTAATGCCAGAGCAATACAGCTCCTACACTCAGCTATCCTACCTTTTTCAGGGGTAACTGCCTCATACAGTTTCCTATGAACCTTGTTCGAAAATCCCAGGAGCATGAGCTGCAAGAAAACTCCCCAGAAACTTAGCTCGAAGGTGAAGTTTCTGTAACAGATTCTTCCCTAATTCCTGTCATTTCATTCTCAGACTACTCAATCCTAACATGTTTTCCTCAGTTGCTGTCGAATAATCAAGTGTTGGGAGCTTCACATCGTGCCAAGAAACAACCAAGGGGAACAACTAAGAGAGAAAGAGGTGAGCTGTTCCCTAAACTGATGCAATAATTAGAAACCAGACAAACTGTCAGGTTTCAATTGTAAACTTTCGAAACCTGTAACAATGAGCTTCTGTACACTGATTGTTTAGGGGTGTCACGGGGTGGTGTGAAATTGTTTATGAACCTAACACAACTAGTACATTACTAGTGCACGTGACTAAGTATCTAAAAGTGAGAGTGTTTGAAAAACCAGAAACAAAAACAGACAACACCTTCAAGGAATAGAAAACATATGCACCAATTATACCCTCTGTTTCTATTGCAGTTTCAGTAGCGTAGCCCTTGATTGCCTTGGGTTGTTTACAGCCAAAACTATATTAAGAAATATATAACTAACAGCTGGGGAATCTAGGGAAGATCAGTCAATATATTAGAACATGGGTAGGTAACAGAAGAATGCCAAGTTTGGGTTATCAGTTTCTGAATTTTCTGGTTTCTGTGTAAACCTGTCTCAGTAGAAATAGTGACATTTATGGGTCTGCTTTGAGAGTTAAAATTTCATTGGGTTTTAACTAGAGAGCTAAACCATTTGGGTGGAATAGAAACCAGACCAATGAACAAAGAAGGATAGAAGATAACCACCAGTTCGTAGGTATCAGTTCTTTTTAGTTTTTGAGTTTCGGTATAATAAGTATATCTGTGGGATTCATGGAGTTATTTGGGTTGTTTTGGGTTCAAAACCTTGCTAAACACTTGACTCAGAGGGGAAACACTCTGGGGAGGATTGGAAGACTGATTAATGAATAAAAAGAAAACTTAAAGAGGCACTGTACAAGATTAGCAAGTTCAGGCCTTCGCAGTTTTGGTTCCTGTATACTAAAGCTACAGAGACAATCTCGTTCTGGGGTTTGTTTAGAATTTAAAAACTAGATCATGCACTAAACTAAATGGGTCAGTAATGAGGGAGCAGTTAGAAGTCAGGCTGCTAAGTAGAAAGAAGAAGAACAGAAAGAAAAACATGTTCACGATTCAGTTTGGTACAGGTTCTAAAATCTCTCATTTCAACAGAGGTAAGTTCAGTAGCAACAACCATGTGTTGCGGGTCTGATTTGAAATTTAAAACCAAGGTAAAACATCTTACTAATTGAGGCAACAACGTGAATAATTGAAACCAGTAGCAGAGAGAGATCTTGATATTTCAGTTTTACAACTTTCCTGAAAGTGTGAGCTCTGAGAAAATCTGTTACAGATAAGTTATAAGGAGCTGTTTTGAGTTTCTGGTGAGCCTAAACATTTCTAACGTGATTAAGTAAGTTTATGAATACATTGGGAGTGGTTACAAGACTGACTAAAGAACTGAAAGAAAACAAGATAAGGAAAAACGCTATCCCAGTTTTCTGTTCTGTACTCTCGGCCTTTCTGATAATAACTCTTCAGAAACTTAAACGATGTGTAGTGAATCTGTCTTGGGGTTGAGATTATACCAAAACACATAACTAAAAAGCTAGGCAGACTGGGAAGATTCAGAATCAAATTATGAACCAAGAATGGAGAAGGAATAAATATATGTCAGTTCGATGTTTTATGGTTCTGCTGGATTTGGCAGTCCAGCATGAAGAATTTCCAGAAAACTGTAGATGTGGTTTTGAGTCTGTTTCGAATTTAGAAACCTGATGATACACTTAACTAGGTGGGAAATCTAGTAGAGGGAAATCTGAAGACAGACAGATAACTAAATCAAAGACAGGAGAGGAATTCACAAGTTCTAATTGTCAGTTTTCGTTGCTTGGTAGCTTCAGTATAATAGACTTTCAGGAGTATCGATGGGGCTGTTTTGAGCTAGTTTTTAGTTTGAGGCTACCTGATATGCTTAGCTAAGCGTGTTAACAGCTTGGGGAAACTGGAAGTCAGAACTCAAAGTAAGAGGAGGAATAGAAGTGATGTTATCAGATTGGTATATCAGTTTCCGAGTTGGTATTAAACACTTACAGAGGGCTTGCATGGGTGGTATTAAATGGTAAACAATCCTAGAACTTATTCAATACACACAAAAGAGTATTAACGTCTTGGGGAAGAATCAGATATCTGTTCGATAGCTGACAGGAAGAGAAAGAATGATACTGCACCAGTGCAGGTTTTGTTTTGGGTATCATGTGTATGTGTTTCTGCATAACTGCTTTACAGGAATGATAAGGAAATCGTAGTGGCTTAATAAGGAATTCAAAACCTGTCTGATACATTGAGGAGAGGTTAGAAACAGTTGGGACAGGATAGGAGAAAAAAAAAACAGACAAAGAGGAAGAATGAGGAAGGAACACCCAGATTGTGTTTTCAGAGTCTCTACAATTAGCTGCCTCTGTATAATGGTAGTACAGATGGAATAAGAGTGTTTCGGGTCTGGAAATGAACCTAGAACCCCTATAATACACCTACCTAAGAGTGTAGATGCTTATGGAAAAATTAGAAATTCAACCAATGCATTAGAAGAGAAGTTGGAATGAAAGTATGTACAGTTTTGAGGTCCCGGTTTTCTGAAATTATTGCCTCTGTATAATCAACTTCCAGAGGTGTTGGAGGTGTGATATTGGTTGACCAATGAACTCAAACCATAGCTAACAACTTCAGATAGGTTAGCTAAACGTTCGAGAGGATGAAACATCAGTGGAGCTAACTAGGAACAAGGACCAGGAAGAGTTGTGTAGTTGTTTCAGATTTCATTATAGGATGTTTCTGTGTGGCTGAGCTGCAGTGGGGGATTAAGACATACTGTAGTTTTGAACCTTATGATGTATGACGCATGCGGTATGGTATTAAGTGAGCGGTGTGAAATTGGGATATTGAGAGCATGGGATTTGGTAGGAAAATTAAATCAAGATACATGCTTCTCCCGGTAATTATAATAAATGCCATAAAAACTTTGGATTATATTTTACCACCAGCCTTCTTTGGGATTATAAAGTTTAATATACAACATAATATAAGTTATGGGGGCACAATGTGGCTAATAAGAATTATACGGTAAAGGGAATTCAAGTGTAACACATGTGTACACTATTTTTGGTATACATAACAACTACCGAAACCATATGTTATAAGTCTAAAGTTATGTAAAGCATTATGCTATATAGCATCATGAGATGAGTGTAACGCAAATGCTATTATGTGGTCAAGAATATAATCAATCAAACTGTTATGCTAAATGCATACGTATAAAGATAAACGCGTACCAAGAAATAGAATTACGCACTATAGTTACAACGACATAAAATACTAAGGTTAGTATAAGACCTTGGTTAGGTAGATAAACCCTAGTGAAATATCATAAGTGTACAACGTGAGGTTTTATACTCTATCGTAAACCGAGTATTAACTCACATGACGTGTAAGGGGTTTCCAACAATGGTACTTTAACTAGTGACAAATGTTAAGTCTGGGGATATAGTACTGAGACTTCAAACGTTATTCGGAAATACCGAATTGTACTGTCATGTGGATTGACGCTTAATGTTCCTTGTATTACTAGATCGCACGTCCGACATACGCGCTCGAAAGCTCTAGTGGTCTGCACGGCACGAATCTAGACACGGTGTACGGTATGTAAAGGGATTTGATCCGAGTTGTCCTGAGGAATTCCTCGGGCTCGGATTTGTTTGATAAATAACTTGTGTGAATGTATGTATGTGATGTATGTAGTGATGTATGTGTATGATGTGTAGTTATGTTCATTGCATTATTTATTTATGCACGAACGTCCTACGGGACTAATATTACGTCGACTATAGATCGACTTATATAAAACTACATATGCGAAATGTGTGTTGTGACCACTGTTGTCTGACCTAATGCGCTAAGTATTACAAGTATGTATTTATAACCTAAGTAAAATACTTAGGAACGGGACACGACATGGTCGGTCTCTAGAGCTTTGACTCAAACGTGAATGTTACCTAGAATAATTCTAGGCATGCGTAAGACCCATAGGGCAGCCAACAAATTAAGTGATGTACTCCATAACTAAACTGTAACTGACTATCTAACTAACAAAGCTAACAGTGGAGTGTGAATGAATGTGATGATGTACCTTAATCCAGACAGTCACTGGCTGCTGGTCGCGCGTAGAGATCTCTTGGGATATCCCGTATCGGGTTTTCCCTAGTTAAATCCTGATCGAGCCTAGATAGATCGTCAGGCGGAGTGTGCTACCGTTGGCACCAGGCCCTTGGCCACCTAAATGGACGCCTTTACAAAGGCAAAGTGAATAAGTCCCAGAGTCTTCGGATGATCAGGGCAGTGAGCACCTTTGTGTGTACGTGGGACTACTGTCCAAGTGAATTATATTACGGGTTGTCCTAACTGACGCCCGACTGTGCTAACCTAAACAAACGATATGTGAAGGCCCGGAGGGCCGAGTGATGTGCTATGTGATGATGTTAACATACGATGAATGAGTTCTCAATGCCATTGTATTGTATGATGTATGACAGTAATGTGTATATCCATATATGACTGTTTGGATTGGATGAATGATTATATAATCATGCATGTTGTTACAGTATTTATCATATCTGTAAAATGACAAAGCATGAAATCAATCTAATATCAAGACGGTTAAAAATGACAAGTGACCAATAGGGTCCAGATCCGGCATACTCAGCGTCTATCGCTGATACTACACTTATTATGCAGGTTGCTGAAAACGTTGAAGCCGAAGTGCGGGATTGGGTAGTTTAGGACATTGTTGATTTTGGATTTATCGTTCATACCTTGTTATGTATTAAATGATTCCACTGGGAAGGGGTTGCAAGAGTTGGATTATGTTTAGATGCTCACAGTAGTTGTGCTTTTGATACTTAGATAGAAATGTAGGTGGTATCTCGTTATCACTGCGGATTGTATTTTTATGTTTAATTTTGTTAAGATGTTGTACTGCTACATCACTCGTATGGGCGAGTGGTGGCAAGTAACACCCATGTGAGTGCTATTACTGTAATTCCTTCCGCTGTGCCTTTATTTCCTGTTCACGTGAGTGTCTATTACGTAAGTGTTATGAGGGGTGTTACAATCTAAATTTAACAGAAGATAAAACTACACTATACAAGAAGCAACTTCAAAAATAAAATATCATTTGACTTCAAGTTCAACCAAAGGGAAGTACAAGCAGTCAGCTCTACAAGGCACATTTCCCAATCAGTTTTATGTACAAACATTATTTTATTTGTACTAATATCGACTAGTAGTTGAGAAGTCAATAAGATATGGCCATTAATTAGTCATGCACATCAAACCATACAAAAATACTAGACATGGACAGAACTGTTGTGAATTCCTTGTCTTCATTAGCTTGACATACTTAGAGCATATTCACTAGCAGACAAAAGCAAACACTACAGATCGAATCAGATGGGTTCTAAGAACAAGCAAGATCATACGTACCATGGAACAACAGAAATTTCGGAATTCTATAGTTCAAAAGCAAACCAAAATAGAATAAAGAAATACTCACTGTATACAAACTCAAGAAGAAGGCAGTCTATCGAACAAGGATCTGATTTCATCGCTTACCTATCTTATATTGCAAAAATGAAACTTCCTTCCTTGGGATGAGCAGGTCACCGATGTGCGCCAAGTGTTCGTCGATAGATCTCAAGAGCCTGAGTTGATACAAGGAAAAAGAAACAACATATTACGTGATTATCAACAACCCTCTAGGATTCAATGTTGAGAATATTATTTGTCATTATCTCTTCTTAATTAGTTGTTTGTTACAACGGATATTAGAAGCTACTACTAGACTCTGTATATATATTTGTAACTGAGAGATAGTAGATACAACAAT
Organism: Limonium bicolor; assembly: GCA_023374045.1. Taxonomy (NCBI): domain Eukaryota; kingdom Viridiplantae; phylum Streptophyta; class Magnoliopsida; order Caryophyllales; family Plumbaginaceae; genus Limonium; species Limonium bicolor. The sequence continues at coordinate 72,328 of JAIOTZ010000045.1, forward strand.
CTCATCTCTGAATGAACCTGTAACACCCCAACTCAATCCAAATGTGGTCTCGCAACTTAACAGCATATATGTATACATATCACAGCGGAATTCTTTACACTCCAGGACCTCGCCACGGTCTGACTACAGAATATACCGAACATTAGTACATAACAACCTTAACCAAATACATTTCCTTCTTACAATCCCCTCACAACCTATACATCTTACTAACTCAATTGCCATACGAGTGTACATGCGCAACTCGTAGGCCACACTTAAACTGCAGCACTTGTACCCCTTCTTACTCTCGCGATGGCCGCCTCCTGATGTTCACCCGTGTAGTAAAAACAGCCCCCAAAGGGGGTCAGCACGAATGCTGGTACGATCCTCTCATGGCCCCCAAGCTAACGTGGCTACGACGACTAATTGTCGATAGCATGGAGGTTGATTAGATGCACAACATAATAGAAAGTGCAGTAAACAACAAACCAAATATGAACAATCAAAGTTCACACACAATGAACGACTTAAATGCGTTCTCTTAGTTAGAGAGTTGATTATTGAACTCTTTAAGTTATATTTCCTCTTAATCTTAGTCCATCCTTATCTCACCTCAATCTTAGACTTATCTTAATCTTAAAAACAACCATCCTTTAAAAAGGAATGGATGTAGCTTATCTTAGTCTTAATAATACAAACCATCCTTTAAAAAGGAATGGTTGCAACTTATCTTAACCTTACCTTGTGTATGCCAACCGTTCTCTCATTGGGAACAGGTCAGCCCTTAGTTCGTTGTTTATTTTGTAGGGCTTGGTTAACCCTAGCCAGCAGCAGGACACTTACCGGCAATAAACAACATTCTTAAGTTGTTGGGGATGTAGGCTTGATCCCCCCACGCCATCTTAAAGCCACCTACCTTGGACTGGATGTCCAATGTAGCCGAGTTGGCCAACCGACCCAAGGCTACTAGTCTGAGGACTAGTCCTTAAACGGAAGTCGGATCTGCTATAGATACCGACCCCCTTTCCTTAGCATGCATGACCGGAGTCAGTCCCGAGTTTCCTCACTCAAGTTCAGTTAGTAGTAGTCTCAAGACCATGTTTGTTGGTTAACCTCTTTCGGTTATATAACCCATATTAGGGAGCGTTCCTTAGTCTCACTCATTTCCTTACTAAACGTTGGTTAGTAAGTTCTCACGGTATGTTGTGTTAGTTTTCAAACATCACACAACAATACAATAAACATAATATTCTGGTTGCATGCTTTATCTTGTTTAGTGAGCACACAAAAACAAATAGCACACAAGCCGAGGGACACCTCGTTAGCAAGCAGGTCACAAGAAGAACTGTACCGTTCACCGTTGGTCGTTCGGTTGCTTACTCTCTTCCGGAGTCCAATTCCCAAGTCCTAAAACATTCATTTAGTTGTAGGTTGTTAATCACTTAACTCAATTCAACTTACTTATCTTACTTTAACCCTTAATGATTCCCACCTAACACCCCTTAAGTTTTATAAACTTAATCTTAAGTGAATCACTTCTCCTCATAACTTATACTTATTCACCCACTTAATTATCATTGTTACCCACCAAACATGTCTTAAACAACCTTATATCATCATTACATATCAATCCCCACCATTGGATATCATTTCCTAACCTTAAACAAAGTTTTTGGTCAAAACAGCACCGCGTCCGAACTTGTGTCCGAGCTTACCAAGTTCGGACGCAAGTCGAGACTCAAAAGGGTGCAACCAGACGTGTGTCCGAACATGTGTCCGAACTTCCCTAAGTTCGGACATGGGTCGAGGAAAAATCAAAGGAAGAATTTCAAGTGTCCGAACATCTAAGTCCAGACGGTAGTTCAAACTCTAGTCGAGACTCAAAAATTCTAATCACAACAGGGCATGTCCGAGCTTCCAAATTCGGACGGAAGTTCGGACAGGCCAGAATATTCATCTTCTACCCTTAAACACTTATCTCCTTTCTTGCAAAAATGCCCATCTCTTCCACAAGTGTCCCATTATCTCTTAATACCATATAGGCACTTAAACTCACCTTAGAACATCCTTTAAAACCTCCTTAACCATTTTCTCAATCCTTACAAGAATTTCTAACACTTGTTACTTATTTCCTTGTTTTTCCAACATGTAATTTTTGAAAACTCTAACTATCCAAAGTGTTTCCTTCCCAATCAATATAACTCCTCCTTAACATCATTACATTCCATCTTTGCTTTGTTAAACCTTCCAAGGTCATCTTGCATGTCCATGCACAATTTCTCTTCTTTTCATTTGTTACTCATCACTCCTAAACTCTTGGGCTTACTTATACATTGCTTTCCATTACCTTAACACCTTGACATGGTTCTTCATTTACCCTGACCATGTAACACCCTCCTTAGACATTTCCACCTCTTTTATGCATCTTATTCACCACCCTCATGATCATACGCTCTTTTACATTCCTAGTCATTTTCCTTGACATTTGACAACATTCTCCCACACCTTTCTCTTCCATCACCTAAGTCCACTCATTAACATCAAAACTAAACTCATTAGTCCACTACTAGCATAATCACACTTACACAAGCTATCCAAACTCCTCATTGTTTTATTCTCTAGTTCATACCTAAATCACCTTAAAGCATTATACACCTTTCCATCCAAATCTTTGCTCAAGTCTTAGAATTCCTCATCACATGATTTTGGTGTGTTTAATACACCCACCTAACCTCTAATTCCTCCTAGACAACTCTAGGCCATTCTAAGCCTCAAGAACTCCTTAATTAACTCATTTCCACTCTAGTTCCTTCTAATGACTCCTAGTGAATCTTAGGTCATATCAACTCACCACCACCACCTGAACACTTAGTTTTCTACTCAAATTTCGCCATAGCTTCCCTAGTATCTTATCATGCCCAAACACATTATTTTCCTCATTCAACCATCTCACACCCATCATGTTCTTTCCCATCATATCTTCTCACCCAAACCAACTCAATCACATCAAACTCAATATATTGCAATAATCTTAAATTGCATAGCACTAAGGCTCTTAAATGACATGGCTCTTAGGCCCTTAAATAACTTAAACTTAAATACTGAATTTCCCACATATAAAAACTTTCAACCTGCAAATACACCCATCAATCTCATAGTAGTTATAATGCTCTTAAAACTCATCTTAAACTATTACTAACTCATTCCCATTGGCTCCTTAGTCACAAGTTCACAAGCTTATTTAAGTTCTTTTTCTTAAGTTACATAACCCATTACCTAATGTAAGCCCTAGGCTACATTGGTACTCATCTAAAACTCATTCCTTAAACCTTAAACCACAATTAGGTAAGTAATTTACCTTGTTTTCTCAAGCTTATCTTATCTTCTTCCTTAGACCTTCTTCTTGAATGAATATCGGCCACCACTTAAACTTCCTTTGCCAATGTTCTAACCAATATTCAATGACTCACATGAGTACTAAACAATACACTAACCTCAAGGAATGAAAACCTAGGTTAAAAGTGTGTTCTAAGGTATAAAAGTGGATGATTACCTTTGAAGTCTCAAGGTAGACTTGGGCATTGAATGAAATAGGACCTCCACTAGTCCTTGGTGAATAAAACAAGCTAGAACAAGGCATAAAACAAGGCCCCATGAGTGATGATTTTCGGCCATCTAAGAAAAAGGATGGTAACATGGTTTTTCTTACATTTTCCTTACCTTGAATGAATGGAGAACCAATTGGGCTCTTCAAACTTGATTTTCCTCCATCAATGGAGTTTCCTCTTGGCACCAAAATGGAGCTTTGAAGGACTTGAAAAGATAGAAAGATAGGTCTTGGCCTAACTAAGAATATATGTGTTTAGTTTTTGATTTGGAGCTAAAATGAGTAAGTTGTGGACAAAGCAAGGTGAAGCAACAATGGAGGCTTCTCTTACGTGAATGGAGAAGAGAGGAGGTGAAGAAAACCGTGTGAAGAGGAGGAATGAGGAGAGAGAGAAGAAAGGTAGGCTAAAAAAGATTTTTATGTTGTAAAAAGGTAAATAGTACTATTCTCTCTTTTTCCGCTTCTTTTTCATTACTTGCTTAGTCATGTGGTGACTCCCCACATAAAAAACTGGCCCCCTCTTATAATTGAAGATATTTATGGTCTTGGTTGACCAACTAATTAGACTTAAGTGATTAAAGACTAAAATAGTCACTATTTGGCACTATTCACTAATTAGTGCACATATTCTTGAAATTTTTGATTTCCCATTGATTTAGACCTCCTAATGTGATACTAATTAGTACACATGTTGATTAAGATGTAATCATGGGCTTTTAGCCACTCAAAACTCAATTCTAAGACAATTTCTCAAAGGTGCTTTAAGGAGTCTTAAAGCACATTTTGTGTTTAAGCTTGTTTTTGAGCTTGGTTTTCTTTGCTAATTGATTTAAAATGTCCATTAGCATATTACTAAAGTCTTATAATGGTATTTGGGTGCTAATCAAAGTCACTTCAAGCTTAGAGCACGTTTTGGCCAAATTGCCCTTAAGGCACTTTCTTGTGTTTTCCTTGGTTTAAATTGTCTACCAATTTCTAAGGCATATTCTAGCCTTACTACATCATAATTTGATGTTTACTTAGCATACTTAGGTTTGGGGTATTTCAATCTACCCCCCTTAAAAGAACTTTGTCCCCAAAGTTCTCATGCATCTTATCTTATTAGAATACATGTCTTACCTCATTCCATAGATCATATGGATCACACTTATGTATACTTAAACTAATTTGATCATTAGATCCGCCATATTCTTATACTTAAATATCACATAACATGCTTACGCATGTATAGCACTCAAAATTCCTTTGTTCCTTTTGATGATTAAAACATTCACATAATTTCCAACGTATTCTCCCATGTCACCGGTCCATAGACAATGGCTCATTCGTCCTCGTCACCATGGGCCAGAATACAAAACACTCTGCTCTCCCCATGTCACCGGTCCGAAGACAAAGGCTCGTGCGTCCTCGACTTCATGGGCGAGACTCAGTAAAAAGGTAATCCTTTTTACGAGGTCATGTGAGGAATAATTCCTCTAATTAAAATACAATCAACTCCAATTTCATTTTATCCTAATGCCTCTATCCATAGTGTGATTTAATTGTGACCACTGGTAGGGAGTTTCAGGAATCATCCTACCCTGATGTGATCAGCATCAGTGTAAAACTATCCTTCCACCCCAATTTGTGTTTGGTTTCCCTTGATTCCTAGAAAATCAAGTTCCACCTCCCACGTCATTTTCAAACATCCAAATAATTCACTCATGTCCAATTTTCTATCTTTTTAGTTTTTCCTAATCATAATCATTACATCTCCCAAGTGTGGACTCAGTCCATCAAACATTCCCGATTCATCTCTTAGTAATTACCTCAAGATTTAAATTCCTACTAAGTTCTATAACTGTGCCATACCAATTCTCACCATCTTATATCTCATAGCATTAAAATTTCCTTCCTCATACTCATGTCAAATTGTATCTCATAATGTTATCTTATTCTTATCTCACATAGTCTCATATTGACTCATACCTCATATATTCCTTATTCCTTAAATCTCCTTAATCCTCTTCCTTAATTCTCTTAACTTGTACTCACACCGGAGTTAACAAGATAGGTACTTAATATGTATGGTATTCACATCTTCTGTGTGTAATAACCATGATTTTATCTCAAAATGTTTATGTAAAACATATTCTCAAATTATTTTTTGCTATGCATATCGTAGTTTATGTACTCAGTACAAAACATACGCTAAGCGGTTTTCGCTCTACCCCCCTTAAAATGGATTACGCCCACGTAATCAACATTATATCATCCTTGAACATAAGTTCAAGATGTCTAATTCTTACCAAGAATTCTAGCTTCCATGTCATTTATCTTACTTATAATTCGATCAGAAATGACTTAGTCTCTGTATCGAGGATTCTTAACGGTACTTATACCGTTTCCTTAACTTAGTTTGGTCTAATCTCAAAGGTAGTGGTCTGCTAGCTTCCGCTGCACGACTCTGATAGTTTTAGGCTTATTTGCCTCTCTTATCCTTTTACAGTATTGTATATCTTTCTCCTGCGTGCTTATGGTTTAGCACTAAAGGTCCCTCAATGGTCACGTGTTATCTTTATATATACACGACCTTGATGAGTTGTAGCTCGTTTATCCATTCTCCTTGAAGATCTTATGTTCATACTCCTAGTGTATTCTCGAATGTCTAACTTGTTCTCTCCAACTGACCCTTGGTCTGAGGATGATTCTTAATCTGAAGCTACTATTTAGTGCTTATTGCGCTTTACAGTTTAATCTCTTACATCTTAAGACATGTCCAATGTCTGTACTTAACAATCCGTGCTCTTCGCACTTCGTAGTCCTTAATTATTTGTTCTCTGATTCCCTTGCATTGCTGGTTCAACTGAATTCTTCTCTTCGACTGTTTGTGGTAATGGCTGCTCTTGTCTGATTTTGTGTCGCTGTCCGTGGTACGGAGTCGACTACTTCTCGTGTTCCTTACACCACTCGTCTACATGCATGGGGTACCTTATTGGTACATTACTACTTACCCAACTAACCCATAAATGAGCGTGTCGGGCCTGCAAGCCCCTGTGGGGTGCAGTCGTCCCACGTCTCGTTTTAGTAAACTCATAGTGTCCGTCACACGTTTAGCTATTGCTAATTATGAAGTATTCTGTTGTCGATCTCTCTTTCATCGTTCCATAATAACATTTATTGTTCTTCTTGAAGTTAATCAAGGGAAATCCATTTACTGTGTTCTTTTGGGTATGATATGCTCTAGCTCCTTTCTGTATCTCGTATTGACTCATTTCTTAGTAGCTTAGGTCTCTTTCCATAGAGCCTCCTATCTTCTTTTTCATATTGGTCCAACTAGGAATGCATTTCCAGTTCCTCAAGGAATGGGTAGTGTGCTTCCTGTGAAATCTTACCTCACCAGGTCCAGACTACTGGCATCAATGCCCAGCTCGTCTGCCATCTTATTTCCTTACTTATATTGGTCTTAACTCATAAATCTCATTGCCTCTGTGTCAATATTTGACGGCTCATACCTAACGGTCGCTTTACCGCGCACCACGACTTAACTCCCCTTATATAACTATTGTATTCACGACCACTACTACCATGGTAGTTGGCCCTTACCATGTTGCCCATTGATGGCGCAACCTCTTACTCATTTACTCTAACATCTTATCTTATTTTCAATCCCTTCTTGGTGTAAACACACTGGGAGTTCTCTAATTTCGGTGTTTGGCAGTTATCATACCGTGCTGTAAAATGGTTATCTCTTAATACGAAAGTGTTATGCTTCAATCTCAGGTTCGTAAGTAGGTCAGTTTCTCTCGCTTTCTTTCATCCTTAGTGACGTTATCTACCATGCAATTCTACCGGTTACTGAAGAAAGTCATCCCCTGAATCACAAGCTCTTTTGAGCATTGGTCACTTGACGTGCCATAATGTGCACTCACAATGTCTATCTCTGACAATTACTAATTCTTACATCCTGGGTGTTGAATATGGGGTCTATCTGTGCAACCTTCCTTATTACTCAAGTGTATCTGATATGCTCTAAAGTGATCTCAAGTTTACAGTTTCCATTCTCTAACAAAAGCTTATTGCATCTCTAATAAGTGAAAGCCCTTTTGATGGGTTCATTCCCACTCATGGCCTCACAACAAGGAGGGGTATCCCCACCCTAAAGGCATGGTTCGTTCTCCGCTCCTGTCCTTAGCATTATCTCAATATTCTCATTGGTACTCTTTCTTGGTAATATTTTTCCCAATCTAAGTAATAGGTTTGTAATCGTTCACATCTGCGAATGGCTTAAATAAGCTCTCTTACAACTTACTGCGCCTCGAGTTCTGATGTGGGTAACATCCTTGGCTCGTTGGCTCTTAGTGCTTAGTGCTTCAGTTCATTACTTGTACTCTCACTCATCTGTAGGTTATTCCTAAAGGTTTTCGTTTCCTTGAACACTATCCACCGCTAGATTACATAATAAATGTAGTATTGGGTTTCATGGCAAGTTGCTACGTCCTGCTTCCCGCCATGGAAGTTTATTCAGGCATTCTGAGGTTACTTAGTGTCTTTGACAATATTGTCGCTTTATTAGACTTATGTCTTTTAGCAAATAAGGACAAGTTGGTATTAGGCTTTTGCCTTACGGTGTCCAAGTTGGATATCATCCTGTCATCTTATACTTCCATCTCAATGCTTCGTTCAACTTCCGTTGACTATGCCACCCGTTGATGATCAATCATACTGGGGTCTTAATGAGTTAAACAAACAGTATTAACTGTCATTCATCAGTTGTTCGGCTCCGCTATGCCCGCTCTGTGGGGGTAGTCCTCTAAGCTTTCCTTTTCCAGGGTTGTACGTTTTTAATACTCAGCAGATTGTAGCTTTCGTTCATTTTCTTTATCCTTGTTTTCTGGGTTTTTCCAACATCTTTATTGAAGAATGTTGTTATTGGTATTCTTAATGGTCACCCTGGGAGTCTTATCTAGTTTTCGTTGGAAGTCGTTGCTTCAACAGTCTCAATAGTATCTTATAATACATCCCTTGTATGTTATTGCTTACATGTTTTGCTCGCATTACCGAGCTGAAATACCCCTAAATTAATTTAAATTAATTTAGGGGATTTCTTTTATTAAACCTTTAATAATACTATTAAGTATTAAATTATTATATGGAATTCTGAATATTAAATTATTATATGGAATTATGAATATTAAATTATTATATGGGGTTGTGAGATTTATTTAGGGGTTTTCTCCTATTTAACCCTAATTATTATACATTATTATATAGTATTATGAATTTAATAATAAGATTTATAAGTCAATAAATCTTGGGAAAATTATTAAACGCTCCAAATATATTATAAAGATTTTAGGAAGTGTTGGAACATTGTTTTGAATATAAAAGTCAATATAAAATTCTAGAAACCTTAAAGCTTATTAAGCTTGCTAGAGTTGACTTTTTGAGAATGGTCAAACCAGGCCATGAAACCTATACCAATAAATAGGTTATGAAAAACCATGAAGATCGATAAAAAGAATGTCAAAAACGGATCATCCTAGCCAAAGTTATGTTAGATTGAAGTTTTGAATCAAAATTTTAAGAAGTGCCACGTGTCACTCTGTAGTAGGTCGCCCACACTTAGCCGATTTCCTTCCCTGATTTTCGTAACCGATTTCACTTCCTAGCCCTAACTTTAGACGGCTATAACTTTCACATTACTCAATATTTTTCCATGCCGTCTTCACCACTCTCTTCTCCTTAATTCCCTCTTTACAACCGTAACTCATACAAGCCCTAACTCATTCTACATCGACGGGAAAGTTGATCCAAAGTTGCCAGCTTTCGAGTTCGTAACCCAGTTTCCAGTTTCATTCGATTTCAGGTAAGGTTCGTCTTGCCATAACTTCCTCGTCTTTCAACCAAATTTCAATTTCTATAGCTCGTTGTGTAGATCTCTAACCCATCTACAACTTTCATGTTTATTCCCAAGCCTGATTCGTAACCGTTTGGAAGATATAGTCGCCCAAAGTCTCTGATTTGTCAGCACATAAAATCGTAGAAAAACGACAGGTAAACTCGTAACTTGCGGGTCAAATTTCTTTCTGTATAATGCATATTAGATTGAGTTCTTGTTATCATTGTGTAGATCTATGTCCCATCTTTCGATTGAGCCAAAGAACACAGTCTAACTCAATCTGTACCGCAAGTTATAGAGTCGCAAAGTAGGCTACCCAAACGGTCAAGCTCGAACGGTTTTTTTCCAGTTTCCGATTTCGAATTCACCAAATTCGCACAATCCGGTGAGTCTCCGATCAAATTTCTCCGTTGTTGCTGTTCGTAATGGTATTTCAGATCTAACCCATGTGTTAATTTAGTCAATTTCGTATTAGATTAGGAGAATTTGTAAGAATTGTAATCGATTTTAATTCTGAAACCGAACTAACCCTAACATTCGAATTGATTTCGAATCTTGGTGTATACTGTATTAAAATTGGGGAAATTGGTACCAATAGAACCGAAATTTGATTACGAATCCATAGAAACAAAAATCATCGAATTTGGTTCTGTGAGTTGAGAGAAATTAACAGATTAGTACTCGGGTAATGCGCTGGGGATTGGGGATGAACTCGAGGATTTCGGCCGTCCGATCGTAGGTTTTAGGAACGGACGGCCGAGATTAGATCTGGGGAGTTTAAGTTGGTTATGAGTTTTAATATTTCCAGAATTAAACCCTAACTTGCTGAATTAATTTAAATATCTTCCCGAAGGTATTTTGACTTGAAATTTTAACCATAGATTCCTTATTTTATCTAGTTTATATTGATGTAAATTATTATGGTTTTGGGGTTTTTAAACGTAAGTTATGATTTTTACAAGTTACGGGTTTTCTGGGATTATTCGGTTAAATAAAGAAGATATTTTTATGAAATAAAAATTTTATAATATGTCTAAAATGTTATAGTTACTGTATATTAAATTTGGGAATTTTTGGGCAATGGTAAAGGGTTTTAAAAATTGTGTTTATGAGTTTTTCATAAGAATAACCTATAATATAAGGTTTTTAATGTAATCAAAAATTAAAGTATGGTTTGTTAATTAACTTTTAAGCTAGGGAAAATAAAGGGAACTAAATTAACATTTATAACAGTAAGTTTTTAAATGTTTTTGTATTAGCTTTTAAGAGAAATGAGATTATTTACCTATATGTATTTTCACTTACCTAAGTAGGAACTTATATAAATTAAGGAATTCAATTATCCTACATTTTATTTACTATATTATATGGGAGTTAACATTTTAAATAAACTAAGGAACAAATATATATTTATATTATTTTTACGCATTTATAAAAGGGAATTAAGAAGTAACTTATAGTGAATCAAGGAATTTAACTAAACTACATTTATTTATTATATATAATATGGAAGCTAATATGTTTAACTAAAACTAAGGGAAATACTTTATTTTATAAACCATAAATCAGTTTTGGATATGTCTACAAGATATTAGGTAATTAAATACAATAGAATTTCTTAAGGAGTGTTCTGGATAAATCTTAATATATGTAGGTATGTATATATATATATATAAATACAATAAAAATAGATAAAGGAAATAACATTCCTTGTGAGAAATATAATAGGAAGGATATATATACGATAAATAAATAAATAAAAGAAATAAAATACCTTATAGGAAATATAATATGAAGGAATTAATGAGTTAAAATAAAACCTCTACATAATACTAATAATAGAATACTATATGAGGTGGTATTAATTTATGGTTATAGGTTGAGTTTTTAATTATCTTTGAGTTTCTAAGATTTATATAAACCGTATTTAAACACACGTATTTATTTAGTCAATGACCACAATGTAAATCTATAATTTGGTTAAGAAATTAATAAGTTGAAATTTAGGAATATTTGTAATTAGTCTACATAAAGGGTTACACAAATAGATCTTATTATATAATTAATAAAAAATAAATGAAATACTTTTACATTTAAATGTTCTTATTATATAACAATAGTAAAATAAATGAGTTACTTTTACATCTACATGTGAAGAGGATAAATAAGTCTAGATTTAATTATTTCTTAATATTTATAGTATTGAGTAATAACTTAATATTTTAAGATAAAATCATTAAAAGGGATTATGATATAAAACTACATTAAACTATGATTAGGAATTTAATCTAAATAATAATCCTTAAGTTTCTTACAACTAGTTAAGCCATATAAATACATTTAACACCAATATTCAGGATGTGAGTTTATAGTTAAGTAATGTATTTAGTAGTTAGAATTTATAAGGAGGTTTGTAAATAAAAAACTAGATACTTAAAATCTTTAAACCTTTAATTAGATGAAATTAGGTTACATAAGAGATTATATTGATTTACCTTTTGACACTGGAAATATTAATGTGTCATTTGAATATAAGGTATGAAGATTGTTCAGAATATATTATCTTATTAGGTAATTGACAATTTCACTTACGAACCAGAATTTAATTCTTTGATAAATTCTACCTCATGCTAAGATATAATGTCCATCCTAAATACAATAAAGGAAATTAATTTATTAAGTTATTCTTTTGAAACTTTAGGTTTTGTAAACAATATAAAATGTATTTAAGACTTGAGTTTAACGAAGTTTAATATAAAAGGATTATACATGGTCTATAGAGAGAATGTGTGTAAAAGTAAAACCGTTAGGGAATTAAATGTAAGTAAGGATACATAAAAGGTTATCTTAAAACACCTTATTGTAAAGATATGGTTAAGTAAATAATATACTTTGTGGATACTAAATGTGAGAGTTCGATAAGTTTGAGTTAACTATAATATGGTTATTTCAAGATGAAAAGTAATTTAACAACTTATGACAAGATTAATAGGTGGTTGTAATTAAAGGCCATTCTGAACTAAAGATAAGATAATTGAGTTAGTAGCTCAAATAAGTTATACTAAAATGCATCTACAACACTACGATTTCAGTATACGGGATGTAGATCTTAATTAAGTTAAGGGGGAAAACTTAGTTATAATGGATTATCTAGTAGATATTGATAAAGATACATAGTCAATAAATTGTGAGATAATAATATAGTATTCTGAGATGAGTCCATCATAGGTCATAATACAATGTTTATTTTAAATTAAGAATAGAGGTGTTGAGCTTAAGATTATTGTCGAAATTCTTAGATTTAATTATATAACATAAACACATTTATGATATAGAGGTCTCAAAAGTCTTGAATGTGAGGATTGTGGTTAAGTATGAATAAAGTGGATAGGAGTGGACAATTAGCCAATGTTGATCGAATACATTCCTTGATCTTACCACCTTGGTCTATACAACGTTCTTAGATAACACAAAGATTATACATAACATTTAAGTGAGGGCTTAAAAGATAATTGAGACTTTGAAATAAGAGTAAGGAGTTTATTTAAGCGTAACATAGGCTACAAGTGATTGATGGTAGATTATCTTTAATATTCTTCAGAGTACTGTTGATTGTTTGCGCAAGTTGATTAGAACTGCTACAGCGTTACCCAGGTACGATTTCTCGTACTCAGCTTGATGTGTTTTGGACTTTATGGAATGTGTTGTACGATTTCTCGTACTCAGCTTGATGTGTTTTGGACTTTATGGAATGTGTTGTACGATTTCTCGTACTCAGCTTGATGTGTTTTGGACTTTATGGAATGTGTTGTACGATTTCTCGTACTCCGATATTTTTAATGGTTGACTTGTGGAATGTTTTGGAAAACGCTAACTGACTTTAAGAGGATTTTCTAAGAAGAAAAATGGTTGTGTGACTAACTCAGCTTGTGTGACTAACTGAGCCTTGGATGTGGAACTCACTTGGGTATTGGTTTCTTCTACTTGGTTGCCCGTTAGACATTGGCTGCTTAGGGTTTACGCTTCTGCACTCTGTAGGACTGAGTGTTTTGGTATTGCTCTGGGTAGTTGGTGATCTAGCGGGATTTTTGGAAAAGGTCAATCTTGGAAATCTTTCTTTCGACGTGCGCGCGTCTTTAATGTGAACAGTAGGGGGCTGTATATCCCTCGCCCATAGGGGCATTGATATTTGACAGTAGGGGGCTGTATATCCCTCGCCCATAGGGGCATTGATATTTGACAGTAGGGGGCTGTATATCCCTCGCCCATAGGGGCATTGATATTTGACAGTAGGGGGCTGTATATCCCTCGCCCATAGGGGCATTGATATTAAACAGTGAGGGGCTGTATATCCCCTGTCCTAAAAGGATGTGATTGGCGGTGGGGGCCATCTCTCCCAGTTGAATTATTCCACTCTCGAGTTCTTGGTTCTTGGATCTACTTTATCATTCCTAGTCCTTTGTGGCTATCTGGGTTCTTCTACTCCTAATGGGAATTGGTTCTAACATTAACAATGGATGCTTACTAACTATGTGGTGTGACTACTTAAGGGGATGACTTGTTTTTGAAGTTCTCTATCTCTATCTTTGTCTTGTTTTCTTTTCTCTTTAACTTGATTGTTTTGAGGTGCTTTATCTCTGTTTTACTTTTAAGAGTTTGTTTTCATGTTACTGTTTATTTTGAAGTGTTATGTTTTATAAGTTTGTTTTTGGAGAATTGTACCAGTTCCATTCCAGGGAACTGACCCGCCCCTTTTGGGGTGGGCTGCTTGGTTTCATCTTGCAGGTACGAATTGATTTACAGGTGGCCACGAAGAGAATGAGCGTTTGAGATGGGACTAGGTTTTGTGGAGAGTTAATGTGTTAAATTTCTATTATGTTGTGTTAAGTTTTTCTCGAGTTCAGACCGTAGCTTTTGTAGATTGTAATTGTAAGTTGTAATTGGTGAGGTTTGGTGCCGGGTGTTTGGAACCCGATGGTCTGTAATCGCCTTAGAGTTTTATTTCCGCTGTATTTATGGTTAATAGGGGCGTTACAGAAAGTGGTATCAGAGCGTAGTTACGCTCTGAACCCGAGAAAACAAGCCGAGTGAAATCCTTAGATTATAGGTGCACTTAAAACAATTGGGGAATTGGTGGGTAGAATTGGAAGTGAGGATTCCAGTAAGGCACGACTCCTAACCCTTCTTAGATTAGTGAATGATTTCCTTATACACTTTTCTTTTTATGAATGTCTGTAGAGAATGGTGTGTCGTTGTTCTGTTCGAACATTAAACTACAGAAATATATATAATATATATATAGATATATATCTATAATATATATAATATATATATATATATAAGTTTGGAACATCCTATATTAAGTACGATAAGATTTTGGTTGAGATAAACCAAATATTAAGCTATTTTTCAAAAGCATACTCATGGAGAATACATTGCTAAAAATGCAATCCTTTAAAAGCTAGTACACAAATTCCTAGAATTTTAAAGAATACTTTTGGTTGAAAATAGTATACAAATAGAAATTTACATAATTAAATTAGTATTGATATTATGTGAAAATACTTCAACTCCTTTAAAGTTTGAAAATAAATCTCATGAACTACTTGGTATCAATTTATTACCTAAAGATAATGTTTAAGATAAATCTTAAGTCTAGAAAATTATTAAGCTAACAAGAACTAGTAGCGTATTAGAAAAGATCAACATCTGAACTTGTAAAACACATTAAAACTCTATGTTAACTTTAGAAAGAAAACACCTAAACCTAACACCCTACGGGAAGTGCCTGGTGCGGCGAACTTAGGCTAAAAGTAGTGGGGGTGCACACCCACTTCTGGAAGTCTAGGGGCTAGACAAGCCTTGTCATCTAACCGTATATAATCTTCTATGCAGGTGATGGATTGTGTTGAACTTGAGGGGAAGTGGTGGTAAGACGTTACCATCATGAAATCTTGAGCTAGGCATATTTCATTGCTAACCACAATGAACAAATCAATATTTGTATCTTAAGATCCGGTATTAAAACTCATAAATGTAAAGGGTTTATTGAGTTAAATCTTTGGTGAAAAATACCTATATATGGAGGAAGGGGATTAAGTTTGGGTACTCCAAGATACAACATCTACCCTGGTTGGATCTAAAAAAAAAAATCAATAAAAGAAGTTACTTAAAGATTGAGTGAAGAGAAGAGTAATACTAAACTAAGTATCATTGATCCTTAAATACTTGAGTATTGAGCATCTTAAAAAAAAAAAAAAAAAATTGAGAGTTACTTAAAGATTGAAAATCCTCATGTTTACTTGGATGTTTAACATTATACATGTATAAAATTTTAAAAGACACACTAAGAGTGATGTTCACCAAAAGCCACCATTGTCTAAGAGAGTACTAAGATTTAATAATCAGAAGAATACCTACATAGAACAAACCCTAAGAAAAATAATCACCAAGAGTGAGTGAGTTTTCATTAGATAGTACATTTGACTTAAAATTTTATACAGAGTCCCTACCTTGAAAATATATATATATATATATATATATATATATATATATATATATATATAATGTATAAATTTTAAGATAAAGGAATCAGATTTTGGACGAATTTCCTAAAATTCTCCTTGGGTGAAGTTATATAATAAGTAAATTTTATAAAGTAAACACTGAATGATATCTAAAATACGATAATTAATTATAAAAACAATTGAAACTTGAAAAGTCACAGAAAATATTTATCTATAAAGTTTTAACATATGGTTGACTAATAAACCCTTGAAGATGATTTTGGAAGATTATTAAGGATTATTAAATGATCTGAAATATTATTATAACTACTCAAATACGTTACACCTGGTTTATAGCTTGGTAATATAATTGATATGCTAAATGATCATATATGGACATATAATTCGTATCCGTCATTAAATGAATGGATAATAATATAAGGTAAAATTTTATAACCACCAAGGAAATACAAATACATAACAATCAAGAGATACAGATTATATAACGATCATAGATATAATCAACGGTGCAGTAAAATTCAACAAAGCTGGTTAATAAGGTGTTGAATTCTTTGAATGTGCCATTAGTAGCGGTACGAGGGCGTACCTTAGCTCTTTTAAGGGGGTATACTGGCATACTCCTCCTTCGTTATCTCATCCGGATTATGCCTCGTTGCATTGTTAGCAAAGGGAGAACAATTAGCAGAATGAGAGGTGTTTGTATGTGCTTGGTTTGCATTATGACTCAGTATGTGACTTTTGATTTTCATCATGCCATATCTTGGTATATCCTCATTCAGTTCGATTTTGAGTAATCTTGAGTGGAATGTTGTTATGGAAATGGATGGAAATAAAGGATTGGTTGGGTATGGAATTTCATTGGAACTTTTATTGTCTCAGCACACCGAAGCGGTGTGAGTGCTTATTAGTTGGTTTTTAAACTTCGAGGTGAAGTTTCTTTTAAGGGGGATATGCTGAAATACCCCTAAATTAATTTAAATTAATTTAGGGGATTTCTTTTATTAAACCTTTAATAATACTATTAAGTATTAAATTATTATATGGAATTCCGAATATTAAATTATTATATGGAATTATGAATATTAAATTATTATATGGGGTTGGTGAGATTTATTTAGGGGTTTTCTCCTATTTAACCCTAATTATATACATTATATATAGTTTATGAATAATTAATAATAAGATTTATAAGTCAATAAATCTTGGGAAAATTATTAAACGCTCCAAATATATTATAAAGATTTAGGAAGTGTTGGAACATGTTTTTGAAATATAAAAGTCAATATAAAATTCTAGAAACCTTAAAGCTTATTAAGCCTTGCTAGAGTTGACTTTTTGAGAATGGTCAAACCAGGCCATGAAACCTATACCAATAAATAGGTTATGAAAAACCATGAAGATCGATAAAAAGAACGTCAAAACGGATCATCCTAGCCAAAGTTATGTTAGATTGAAGTTTTGAATCAAAATTTTAAGAAGTGCCACGTGTCACTCTGTAGTAGGTCGCCCACACTTAGCCGATTTCCTTCCCTGATTTTCGTAACCGATTTCACTTCCTAGCCCTAACTTTAGACGGCTATAACTTTCACATTACTCAAATTTTTCCATGCCGTCTTCACCACTCTCTTCTCCTTAATTCCCTCTTTACAACCGTAACTCATACAAGCCCTAACTCATTCTACATCGACGGGAAAGTTGATCCAAAGTTGCCAGCTTTCGAGTTCGTAACCCAGTTTCCAGTTTCATTCGATTTCAGGTAAGGTTCGTCTTGCCATAACTTCCTTGTCTTTCAACCAAATTTCGATTTCTATAGCTCGTTGTGTAGATCTCTAACCCATCTACAACTTTCATGTTTATTCCCAAGCCTGATTCGTAACCGTTTGGAAGATATAGTCGCCCAAAGTCTCTGATTTGTCAACACATAAAATCGTAGAAAAACGACAGGTAAACTCGTAACTTGCGGGTCAAATTTCTTTCTGTATAATGCATATTAGATTGAGTTCTTGTTATCATTGTGTAGATCTATGTCCCATCTTTCGATTGAGCCAAAGAACACAGTCTAACTCAATCTGTACCGCAAGTTATAGAGTCGCAAAGTAGGCTACCCAAACGGTCAAGCTCGAACGGTTTTTTTCCAGTTTCCGATTTCGAATTCACCAAATTCGCACAATCCGGTGAGTCTCCGATCAAATTTCTCCGTTGTTGCTGTTCGTAATGGTATTTCCGATCTAACCCATGTGTTAATTTAGTCAATTTCGTATTAGATTAGGAGAATTTGTAAGAATTGTAATCGATTTTAATTCTGAAACCGAACTAACCCTAACATTCGAATTGATTTCGAATCTTGGTGTATACTGTATTAAAATTGGGGAAATTGGTACCAATAGAACCGAAATTTGATTACGAATCCATAGAAACAAAAATCATCGAATTTGGTTCTGTGAGTTGAGAGAAATTAACAGATTAGTACTGGGTAATGCGCTGGGGATTGGGGATGAACTCGAGGATTTTCGGCCGTCCGATCGTAGGTTTTAGGAACGGACGGCCGAGATTAGATCTGGGGAGTTTAAGTTGGTTATGAGTTTTAATATTTCCAGAATTAAACCCTAACTTGCTGAATTAATTTAAATATCTTCCCGAAGGTATTTTGACTTGAAATTTAACCATAGATTCCTTATTTTATCTAGTTTATATTGATGTAAATTATTATGGTTTTGGGGTTTTTAAACGTAAGTTATGATTTTACAAGTTATGGGTTTTCTGGGATTATTCGGTTTAAATAAAGAAGATATTTTTATGAAAAAAAATTTTATAATATGTCTAAAATGTTTATAGTTACTGTATATTAATTTGGGAATTTTTGGGCAATGGTAAAGGGTTTTAAAAATTGTGTTATGATTTTTCATAAGAATAACCTATAATATAAGGTTTTTAATGTAATCAAAAATTAAAGTATGGTTTGTTAATTAACTTTTAAGCTAGGGAGGGAAAATAAAGGGAACTAAATTAACATTTATAACAGTAAGTTTTTAAATGTTTGTTTTTATTAGCTTTTAAGAGAAATGAGATTATTTACCTATATGTATTTTCACTTACCTAAGTAGGAACTTATATAAATTAAGGAATTCAATTATCCTACATTTTATTTACTATATTATATGGGTGTTAACATTTTAAATAAACTAAGGAACAAATATATTTATATTATTTTTACGCATTTATAAAGGGAATTAAGAAGTAACTTATAGCGAATCAAGGAATTTAACTAAACTACATTTTATTTATTATATATAATATGGAAGCTAATATGTTTAACTAAAACTAAGGGAAATACTTTATTTTATAAACCATAAATCAGTTTTGGATATGTCTACAAGATATTAGGTATAATTAAATACAATAGAATTTCTTAAGGAGTGTTCTGGATAAATCTTAATATATGTAGGTATATGTATATATATATATATATATAAATACATATAAAAATAGATAAAGGAAATAACATTCCTTGTGAGAAATATAATAGGAAGGATATATATACGATAAATAAATAAATAAAAGAAATAAAATACCTTATAGGAAATTAATATGAAGAAGAATTAATGAGTTAAAAAAAACCTCTACATAATACTAATAATAGAATACTATATGAGGTGGTATTCATTTATGGTTATAGGTTGAGTTTTTAATATCTTTGAGTTTCTAAGATTTATATAATAACCGTATTAAAACAACGTATTTATTTAGTCAATGACCACAATGTAAATCTATAATTTGGTTAAGAAATAATAAGTTGAAATTTAGGAATATTTGTAATTAGTCTACATAAAGGGTTACACAAATAGATCTTATTATAATTAATAATAAAATAAATGAAATACTTTTACATTTAAATGTTCTTATTATATAAACAATAGTAAAATAAATGAGTTACTTTTACATCTACATGTGAAGAGGATAAATAAGTCTAGATTTAATTATTTCTTAATATTTATAGTATTGAGTAATAACTTAATTTTAAGATAAAATCATTAAAAGATTATGATATAAAACTACATTAACTATGATTAGGAATTTAATCTAAATAATAATCCTTAAGTTTCTTACAACTAGTTAAGCCATATAAATACATTTAACACCAATATTCAGGATGTGAGTTTATAGTTAAGTAATGTATTTAGTAGTTAGAATTTATAAGGAGGTTTGTAAATAGAAAACTAGATACTTAAAATCTATATAACCTTAATTAGATGAAATTAGGTTACATAAGAGATTTATTGATTTACCTTTTGACACTGGAAATATTAATGTGTCATTTGAATATAAGGTATGAAGATTGTTCAGAATATATATCTTATTAGGTAATTGACAATTTCACTTACGAACCAGAATTTAATTCTTTGATAAATTCTACTCATGCTAATATAATGTCCATCCTAAATACATAAGGAAATTAATTTATTAAGTTATTCTTTTGAAACTTTAGGTTTTGTAACAATATAAAATGTATTTAAGACTTGAGTTTAACGAAGTTTAATATAATGATTATACATGGTCTATAGAGAGAATGTGTGTAAAAGTAAAACAGTTAGGGAATTAAATGTAGTAGGATACATAAAAGGTTATCTTAAAACACCTTATTGTAAAGATATGGTTAAGTAAATAATATACTTTGTGGATACTAAATGTGAGAGTTCGATAAGTTTGAGTTAACTATAATATGGTTATTTCAAGATGAAAAGTAATTTAACAACTTATGACAAGATTAATAGGTGGTTGTAATTAAGGCCATTCTGAACTAAAGATAAGATAATTGAGTTTAGTAGCTCAAATAAGTTATACTAAAATGCATCTACAATACTACGATTTCAGTATACGGGATGTATATTAATTAAGTTAAGGGGGAAAACTTAGTTATAATGGATTATCTAGTAGATATTGATAAAGATACATAGTCAATAAATTGTGAGATAATAATATAGTATTCTGAGATGAGTCCATCATAGGTCATAATACAATGTTTATTTTAATTAAGAATAGGGTTGAGCTTAAGATTATTGTCGAAATTCTTAGATTTAATTATATAACAAAACACATTTATGATATAGAGGTCTCAAAAGTCTTGAATGTGAGGATTGTGGTTAAGTATGAATAAAGTGGATAGGAGTGGAAATTAGCCAATGTTGATCGAATACATTCCTTGATCTTACCACCTTGGTCTATACAACGTTCTTAGATAACACAAAGATTATACATAACATTTAAGTGAGGGCTTAAAAGATAATTGAGACTTTGAAATAAGAGTAAGGAGTTTATTTAAGCGTAACATAGGCTACAAGTGATTGATGGTAGATTATCTTTAATATCTTCAGAGTACTGTTGATTGTTTGCGCAAGTTGATTAGAACTGACAACGTTACCCAGGTACGATTTCTCGTACTCAGCTTGATGTGTTTTGGACTTTATGGAATGTGTTGTACGATTTCTCGTACTCACTTGATGTGTTTGGACTTTATGGAATGTGTTGTACGATTTCTCGTACTCAGCTTGATGTGTTTTGGACTTTATGGAATGTTGTACGATTCTCGTACTCCGATATTTTAATGGTTGACTGTGGAATGTTTGGAAAACGCTAACTGACTTTAAGAGGATTTTCTAAGAAGAAAAATGGTTGTGTGACTAACTCAGCTTGTGTGACTAACTGAGCCTTGGATGTGGAACTCACTTGGGTATTGGTTTCTTCTACTTGGTTGCCCGTTAGACATTGCTGCTTAGGGTTTACGCTTCTGCCACTCTGTAGGACTGAGTGTTTTGGTATTGCTCTGGGTAGTTGGTGATCTAGCGGGATTTTTGGAAAAGGTCAATCTTGGAAATCTTTCTTTCGACGTGCGCGCGTCTTTATGTGAACAGTAGGGGGCTGTATATCCCTCGCCCATAGGGGCATTGATATTTGACAGTAGGGGGCTGTATATCCCTCGCCCATAGGGGCATTGATATTTGACAGTAGGGGGCTGTATATCCCTCGCCCATAGGGGCATTGATTTGACAGTAGGGGGCTGTATATCCCTCGCCCATAGGGGCATTGATATTAAACAGTGAGGGGCTGTATATCCCCTGTCCTAAAAGGACGTGATTGGCGGTGGGGGCCATCTCTCCCAGTTGAATTATTCCACTCTCAGAGTTCTTGGTTCTTGGATCTACTTTATCATTCCTAGTCCTTTGTGGCTATCTGGGTTCTTCTACTCCTAATGGGAATTGGTTCTAACATTAACAATGGATGCTTACTAACTATGTGGTGTACTACTTAAGTGGATGACTTGTTTTTGAAGTTCTCTATCTCTATCTTTGTCTTGTTTTCTTTTCTCTTAACTTGATTGTTTTTGAGGTGCTTTATCTCTGTTTTACTTTTAAGAGTTTGTTTTCATGTTACTGTTTATTTTGAAGTGTTATGTTTATAAGTTTGTTTTTGGAGAATTGTACCAGTTCCATTCCAGGGAACTGACCCGCCCCTTTTGGGGTGGGCTGCTTGGTTTCATCTTGCAGGTACGAATTGATTTACAGGTGGCCACGAAGAGAATGAGCGTTTGGATGGGACTAGGTTTTGTGGAGAGTTAATGTGTTAAATTTCTATTATGTTGTGTTAAGTTTTTCTCGAGTTCAGACCGTAGCTTTTGTAGATTGTAAGTTGTAATTGGTGAGGTTTGGTGCCGGGTGTTTGGAACCCGATGGTCTGTAATCGCCTTAGTTGAGTTTATTTCCGCTGTATTTATGGTTAATAGGGGCGTTACGACGACGATCTTTTAGGTTTTCCCTTGGAGTTCGGGATTGGTGTTCTTATCGTACTGTCGGTTGTCGTCGCGTAGTTATACCATTGCTAATATTTATTTGGTCTAATATTTTGTCCAAGTTCAGCTCCCTGCTGACTGGTGTATCCACTCATCTCATCATGGTCAGGCCGTCCAGGCCCTTCCAAGGTCTCATTCTCCCGCGTAGCTTAACCGTGGTAGCACTTGCTATGGCAAGTGCGCCATGCAAGATGAGCTTCCGGTACCGTGTGTGTGTCGGTAGTGGTACTTCCACCTAGTTTCCATATCTTTGGTAGTCCCCGGGACCCCTTCGACGTTCTCTTATTTAGGATAACTAGCCATCCGGCAGTTTCCTGGTTATTTTTGACCGTATTGTTCTTTTTGAGGGGACCCCCTTATTATTTTCTTATGTCTTAATCCTCGCTCCCGTTCCCACACATTTGCCATGGTTACTAAGTAATATGATCCCACTTTAGGTACTACATCGTAGTCCTATCTTGCGTACAATTGTATGAGTTTCTAAACCGTCGTCCGCGTTATGTTGGCCAGCTTTTGTAAACCTTCCCTATCGTATGGGGTTTGGAGTTCCCGTTTCTAATTGGACTTTCCAGTAATCTCAATCCTCACGCTTCGTATTATCCTACTGTTATGCCCCCTCGGACCACTGTCCGGTACTTATGTCGCTTCCCTTTTCCTTTCTATTGCACCCGTAGTGCTTTCCTTACCATTGGTATGGCGGTTATTTCGACTGCGTAGCATGTCGTGACCCATGTTTGCCGGTAATTATCGTTCCCTTATTGATAGAATTCCATAGGTAGCGATGTTCTCTGTTGTGCTCCATTAAAACGTTCACGTTCTCATAATCTGTTGTTCAACAAGATGTTTCTCGTATTGCTTACTGTTAACTACTACCAGATCGGGTTCCCCCGAGTAAGAGAAGGCTTTTCTCTCTCTGGCGTTTGTTCACATGTTCAGGGTTAGGGATGTGGAGGGCGGGTCTAGGTACTATGATCCGCGTAAACACCGGGAAGTCCTGACTAGCGCACCTCTCACTCTATCTCTCAACCCTTAACCCATAACTCAATCTCAACCTCAATATTCTCCTAAGTTCGGTATTTCTTGTCTTCAGAGTGTACTACGCTCTGATACCACTTTTTGTAACACCCCAACTCAATCCAAATGTGGTCTCGCAACTTAACAGCATATATGTATACATATCACAGCGGACTCTTTACACTCCAGGACCTCGCCACGGTCTGACTACAGAATATACCGAACATTAGTACATAACACCTTAACCAAATACATTCCTTCTTACAATCCCCTCACAACCATACATCTTACTAACTCAATTGCCATACGAGTGTACATGCACAACTCGTAGGCCACACTTAACTGCAGCACTTGTACCCCTTCTTACTCTCGCGACGGCCGCCTCCTGATGTTCACCGTGTAGTAAAAACAGCCCCCAAAGGGGGTCAGCACGAATGCTGGTACGATCCTCTCATGGCCCCCAAGCTAACGTGGCTACGACGACTAATTGTCGATAGTATGGAGGTTGATTAGATGCACAACATAATAGAAAGTGCAGTAAACAACAAACCAAATGAACAATCAAAGTTCACACACAATGAACGACTTAAATGCGTTCCCCTTAGTAGAGAGTTGATTATTGAACTCTTTAAGTTATATTTCCTCTTAATCTTAGTCCATCCTTATCTCACCTCAATCTTAGACTTATCTTAATCTTAAAAAACAACCATCCTTTAAAAAGGAATGGATGTAGCTTATCTTAGTCTTAATAATACAAACCATCCTTTAAAAGGAATGGTTGCAACTTATTAACCTTACCTTGTGTATGCCAACCGTTCTCTCATTGGGAACAGGTCAGCCTTAGTTCGTTGTTTATTTTTGTAGGGCTTGGTTAACCCTAGCCAGTAGCAGGACACTTACCGCAATAAACAACATTCTTAAATTGTTGGGGATGTAGGCTTGATCCCCCCAGCCATCTTAAAGCCACCTACCTTGGACTGGATGTCCAATGTAGCCGAGCCGGCCAACCGACCAAGGCTACTAGTCCGAGGACTAGTCCTTAAACGGAAGTCGGATCTGCTATAGATAACCGACCCCTTTCCTTAGCATGCATGACCGGAGTCAGTCCCGGGTTTCCTCACTCAAGTTCAGTTAGTAGTAGTCTCAAGACCATGTTTGTTGGTTAACCTCTTTCAGTTTATATCAACCCATATTGGAGGGTGTTCCTTAGTCTCACTCATTTCCTTACTAAACGTTGGTTAGTAAGTTCTCACGGTATGTTTGTTAGTTTTCAACATCACACAACAATACAATAAACATAATATTCCGGTTGCATGCTTTATCTTGTTTAGTGAGCACAAAAACAAATAGCACACAAGCCGAGGGACACCTCGTTAGCAAGCAGGTCACAAGAAGAACTGTACCGTTCACCGTTGGTCGTTCGGTTGCTTACTCTCTTCCGGAGTCCAATTCCCAAGTCCTAAAACATTCATTAGTTTTAGTTGTTAATCACTTAACTCAATTCAACTTACTTATATTACTTAACCCTTAATGATTCCCACCTAACACCCCTTAAGTTTTTATAAACTTAATCTTAAGTGAATCACTTCTCCTCATTACTTATACTTATTCACCCCCTTTAATTATCATTGTTACCCAACAAACTGTCTTAAACAACCTTATATCATCATTACATATCAATCCCCACCATTGGATATCATTTCCTAACCTTAAACAAAGTTTTTGGTCAACCGCACAGCGTCCGAACTTGTGTCCGAGCCCAAGTTCGGACGCAAGTCGAGATTCAAAAGGGTGAAACCAGACTGTGTCCGAATGTGTCCGAACTTCCCTAAGTTCGGATATGGGTCGAGGAAAAATCAAAGGAAGAATTTCAAGTGTCCGAACATCTAAGTCCGGACGGTAGTTTGGACTCTAGTCGTGCGACTCAAAAATTCTAATCGCAACGGCATGTCCGAGCTTCCAAATTCGGAACGGAAGTTCGGACAGGCCCAGAATATTCATCTTCTACACCCTTAAACACTTATCTCCTTTCTTGCAAAAATCCCATCTCTTCCACAAGTGTCCCATTATGTCTTAATACCATATAGGCACTTAAACTCACCTTAGAACATCCTTTAAAACCTCTTAACCCATTTTCTCAATCCTACAAGAATTTCTAACACTTGTTACTTATTTCCTTGTTTTCCAACATGTAATTTTTGTCTAAAACTCTAACTATCCCAAAGTGTTTCCTTCCCAATCAATATAACTACTCCTTAACATCATTACATTCCATCTTGCTTTGTTAAACCTTCCAAGGTCATCTTGCATGTCCATAACAATTTCTTTCTTTTCATTTGTTACTCATCATCCTAAACTCTTGGGCTTACTTATACATTGGGCTTTCCATTACCTTAACACACTTGACTATGGTTCTTCATTTA
>JAIOTZ010000378.1:0-57791 GCA_023374045.1 Limonium bicolor
TTTCTAAGCTTTTCCGATGCTGGTCTTCTCGGCCCATTTTTTAACAAAATAATAATGTCATTCTAATAAATTCTAAATCTTATATAGAATTAAGATAAATATGAATATGTATTATATAAAAATTAATTGTATAGTATATCATGATGTATTAAATACATATCATGATGTTATCTTTAAGTTCACCAAATTAATCGGGTTTTTTAAGGTGGATCACCGGTTGACCTATCTTAATCGGCTCCAAAACAGAATGAAGGGAGAGATGTATAAGAATAATAAGCTTGATTTATTAATCATGAGGTATGAATACGATTTTAGCGGATGGAGAAGGTGGAAAAACAGTTGTCTTGTGTCATTTAAAGAATGCGGGCGTAAGGCACGCGGCCGGTCAAAGGCGCAATTGATATCGGAAGGATAAGATATTATTAGTACAATGGAATACGTTGTTAGTTTCTGCAGTAAAGATGGGGTAACTTGTGCGCAATTTCACAGTACAGTGCAACAACAACAAAAGAGTAAGTACAAGAAAGGTAGATATTTTGAATGATTACGTATACATCATCATTCATCATTCATTTCCTGTTTTCTTTTTGCTATGAAGAAGTGAGACTTTCAGGATTCCTTCAAAGTTTTTTTTCATTGGGTTTTACGGTTTTAACGAGACCTACCACTTATCACATCCGAACCTTGCACTTTCATTTTAATAAAATGGCTCAATGCCAAGAATTATCAAAAAAAAAATTTCCAGCGGATAACAGTAAAGCTGTGTGAGGGGTAACCTGGCTGCCACGCCTTGCTGCTCTCCATCAGTTTTCCCCTCATCGTACGGCTAGGAAGCTGACAAATCGATGAATGAGATTGGATACAATTCATCTGAAGAAAGCAGCCATGACTTCTTTTTTTTGGGTAGAAATTGGAGGCTAAAATTTACTCCCTCCGTTTAACAATAACTGTCATTTTAGAAACTTGCACACTTATTAAGAAAAGTAGGACAATGACGCATGTGCCCCTACTTTTTACTTTTCCATTTAGATAATAATTACTTTTATATTGAATAGTAGGGGTAAAAGTGGAAAGAAGTGTGTCAAAAAAAAAGCTAGAATGACAGATATTTTTAAACAAGAATCACATCCTAAAACGACAGATATTAATGAACGGAGGGAGTACTGATCCTTTCTTAGTTAAACTTTTGACACGAAGATACCACACATGTACAGCCACCTCGGTTATTTTTCTTGTACTATTGGGGGTTAAAAGTTGAAGATATATGTGAAGAATGATTGCTTGGTTAATGGATCAATCACCTGGTGCTTGGAAATTCTTTTCATAGCATGTTTCTTTTTCAGTGGAATAGTGCTCACATTAATAGAAACCTCTATCTGTCTGGTCTGATGTATTTCCCACCTGGTGGAAGTGCTTAATAATCATAAGATATGGTCAACCTCAACCACTCCACTTCCATTACACTAGCTAATCTTTTCGATAAAGATAATTGTCTATTCAATATCTTACTACTACTCCCTTATACGACTCTCTATGAGATTTTTGTACATACTATAATTGGGGAGGATAATGAATCAACATATTTCTCTCAAAATTTAGAACTCTACCAACTAAATTATAAATACTCAGACTACAATTAAAGAGAGACACAACTTTCAATTAAAACAAAATTGACTAAATATAGGGAAGTGTTATTTTATAGACTAACAGATATTGGTTATCTTTAATTAGGTAAAGAGACACTAATATTTTTATAGAATATATAAGCTCTCATTTTACTTGAATTCAGGGATTATAAAGGTGCCTTGATTGGTACACTTATTATCATCTTATTGGTCTATTCCCTAAAGAAATTACCATATTGCTCTAAGGTGAAATAAAGGCTTTAGCTTTATTAAGGAAAAAAATGATTTTAAAATATAAGAATCGACATATTATAATTTTAAAAATAAAATGTCATTTTCTTCATTTGGGAAGAAACGTGAACTATGTTGACATTTGCTAATTTGAATGATATTAATTATAACCTAAATGTTACTACTATATATTGCTAATTTCACTCGTGTTAAAGAGGTCATTGAGGTTGTGCTTGTTCTTATGACTTTCAATGTGGGAGAGACTTATAATGACTAGCATAGTCAAAATTAATTTAAGAGGAATTTGTCTACCGCTAGTGTGTGTGGTGGTGGTGTACTTAGAAGGGCAGGTTTTCTTAGTGCGCTTTGGATGCATGTAATTCATACAAGTGGAGCAAAATCATACCCAATTCTTGCTTAATTTGTTGACTTTCTTAAAAAAAATTATAATTAAATTGGCTTATGAGTAACTTGAAATGCTATAAGTATACGAAAAGCTTCAATTTTGAATGTTGTTTTAGGCGTTCTATTCACCTATTCTTACATGAGTTCTCCTTTTTTTTCATTCATTATTGTAAGGCCCTCTCGTCTGAAAAAAAAAAAAAACAGCTAACAATAAGAAAATCCGTGGGTTGTACTCGCTTTCTGTGAACCTAAAGATAAAAGGAAGCACGTAAAACTGGAATATAGTAATAATAGGGAAATTTCATTAAATGTCGCTATATTTTTTGTTAATTCATCAAATACCATTAAAAAAAGAAAATCACAAAATGTCACTATATTTTTGTAAAAGTTAATGAAATGTCATTATAGTTAGTTAATAAAGAACTTTTAAATTTTACAATATGAACCTAAGTGTTAAAGACTTCATCAAAATTCACAAAAAAATCCAAATACTATCAAATATGAAAATAAATATAAATATATTGAAAAATTGAAAAATTAAAAAATTGAAAAATAAATAAAAAGATTAAAATATCATAAAATATTGAAAAAAAATATTTCTTACATTCTTTTAAATTATTTAGTACATCAAACAAAATAATATAGAGTTTTGAACACATAACTTATATCAATCTTTCTATTAATTAGTACCAATTAAGTACCATACATTTTAAAATTATTTTTCTATCAATTTAAATTAGTTATTTAAAATAAATTAGTTCATATTTTAAGATATTTAGAATTTTTTAAAAATATATATTCAATATTGCGTATAACTTTATGACATAGGTTTTTCAGATAGCAAAAGTATTATGCCCTACAGTTACTACAAAATAGAATATAAAATTTTAAAATTATTTTTCTCCATGTTATAAAATATAATTAATTTACTTTGAATAAATAATTTAAATTGGACGAAATTTTTTAAAATAAATGGTACATAATTAATACAAATTAGTAGAAATATTGATATAAATTAGTAGAGATATTGATATAAATTATGTTTCAAAACTCTATATTGTTTTATGGATTGAATAATTTTAAAAACATATAAAAATATTTACTATTTTTTAAAATTTTTAGATATTTTGTTAGTTGTTTTACCATTTTATAATTTATATATAATATTTTATAGTATTTAAATTTTTGTGAGTTTTTTAAAATTTCATATTGTGAACTTTAAAAGAATTGTGTTAATATAGTAGTATTTATTATTTTCCTTTTAATCAATGATTATAGTGATATTTTATAGATTTTTACAAAAATATAATAACATTTCATTATTTTCTTTTTTATTAGTGACATTTTGTGATTTTATTTTTCGTTAGCGATATTTTATGATTTTCTTTTTAGTGACATTTCATGAATTAGTTAAAAATATAATGGCATCTCATGAAATTTCCCTAAATAATAGTATGTCCGATTGTCTCGGCCAACAATCCATCGCACCCTTGGTTATAATCGTATATGCATCTGGAAATGATGGATAAAACCGCGTAACCATGATTAACACACTCAACTAATTGACTGTTTGAACTTGAGGAGAAATCGTTTGGGTCAATTAATTTATTCCATGAAAGATCATACACGTTTCTTGGTTGGCGGAGGCAAAGCCTGACCGGAGGGAGCAAAACACCCCCTAACTTTGTTAAATTACATAAATTTGTAGTATAAAAAAAAAATTAGAAAAATTTAGTAAAAACACCCCCTAATTTTTTACTCTCTCCGTTCAACAATAACTGTCATTTTAGAAACTTGCACACTTATTAAGAAAAGTAGGATAATGACACATGTGCCCCTACTTTTTACTTTTCCATTTAGATAATAATTACTTTTATATTGAATAGTAGGGGTAAAAGTGGAAAGAAGTGTGTCAAAAAGCTAGAATGACAGATATTTTTTAACAAGAATCACATCCTAAAACGACAGATATTAATGAACGGATGGAGTATAATTCTGTCTTTGACCCCCTCAACTTGTATTTCTGGCTCCGCCCCTTCGTCACATGAAGCTAGACCTGAAACAAGGGGTAAAGAGAAAAGTCAAAAAGGAAAAGGGTGACGTGAAAGGGTAGGCGGGTTTGCTAAGATTCTTTTATTTTGACATAGTAGTACTAGTCACCAAGTAGGAGTAATTAGTAGAGTACCAAACTAGCTTATGTATATAGTATTAACAGCCGGTACTGTACAAATACAATACTCAGTAGTCGTTGAGAAGGGAAAAAGGAGAAAAGAGGAATACTTGACCCGTTCTATCAACAACTGAATAGAAGATCGATGCAGTTTTGCTAAAAAAATGATAGATAAATGTACAGATACATTTGTCAAGTTATATTAGTTAATTATCTCTAAAAAGAATCTTAAAATTAACTTTTTTTAGCTAACAGTAAACAGCAAAAATCCCAAAATATTAAGGAAAATGCTACTATGATGGGTGAGTATATACTTTGTTGTCTAATTAATGGGCTGGTAGAAATATAATCTTCACCCGGTCTATACTAGTTGATATTGAGTAATTATTGATTTTAAAAGAATGAGTTGGTAGGTAACCAGTCAAAAAGGTAAACCAACTGAAAACAATGAATAATTTGAGTCATATAACTACTATCTACTAGCATATATTAGCTAATGAATAATAACTGATTTTAAAAGAATGACAGAACCGATCAACTGATAATACATAACGAGCTGAAAAAAATTGGGGATATCAAGAACTCTAGCCTAAACTATATCTATTGCAATCTAGATACTTTGAACCCTACGACTTTTTTTTTAATAAAAGCCTATCTTGTAATCTTAGCAATATTATGTATTATCATCGATAAAAAATATAAGTAACACAATACTCGGCCCCTCTTGTTAAGTTATTGGCATATATTAACATGTGTTAGTCATTTGTTAGTTCAATTTGTTAGATTTAGATTAGAATACTTGTCTTTGAGCGTAGTCGTAGAGGATTAATCTTGATTGTCTACTAGTTCGCTTTCAAGTGATAAAGTATCTTGACCATGACCTGGAAAATGCCACAATAGCAGCCCACATCAAATTTCCAAGGACTGGTTTATTTATGTATTTTGTGGAAGCATGGAAACTAATTATAAAACCTCTGAGGAAATTGAGGTATAGTATGATGTTTTTATAAGAATAATAATTTTATTATTTTATTATTGACAATGGTGGAAACAAATACTCAACTTGTGAATCTTGACCAACACAATCTCAAATAAAATATTCATAATTTGATTTGTTTAGTCAACTCACTTAAACGAACTTATGTTAATTACTTATTTGTCTTTTAAATATATTACAATCCTACAATTTAAAATATGGTTCGATCATTAATATTGCGGGATGCATTTGTCGAATGATCATTTGTTTATGAAAAGTGTTAGAATCGGGGTGTTAATCGAGTAAACATGAATTGTTAGATTTAGAACAATTCGCTTTGGATTACTTGGTTGTAGATTTTGTTGAATACAGAAGCTTGAGACTATAAATACATGAATATAATAATTCTATTGATAGTTCAAAGTTAATTACAACCTATAATTTTACACTTGGGTTAGACAGATTGACTCTACTTAACATCTACACTCACATTCAAAATATAGATCAATACAACATATCGAGTGTTTGAGTGCAATAACTTTAGAAGTTAGATGAATCTATGTGAGCACACAGAGAACTTGGTATTCAAGGTGATTCTTAAGGTAATCTCTCTTTATATATATAAATGAGTAAGTGAAAAGCCGGAACTATTGCAAATGACTTCAAACTAATTAAGTACTGATAAAAGTCTGAGTAACTATGTAACACCCCATCTCCAAATACAGTGATCGTCGCCCTAAGTCCATCTCGTTCATTGACAACGCAGCGGAAAAGTTCTACTAAATTGGTGTTACTGCCGTTAGTCACCCACGTGACTAACTAGGCAAATTCTCTTACAAGTCACGGTCTGACTAACCGGATAATTACTCGAGCATCTATACAATACAATTCATAAACCACAACTTATACCGAGTATCTCATATCCTAATACATCATACTAACATCTCATCCATTTACTAAACAGTGTACATGCACAACTCGTGTAACAAATGTAAAAGCAACCCGAAGTACTCTACCCGCTCCTACTCTCAGGACGGACGTCTTCTGCTATTCACCTGCATAATAAACAGTTGCCCCCGAGGGGGTCAGCACCTTTGCTGGTACGATTCCCCTATAGCCCCCAAGCTAACGGGGCTACAACGACTAATTGTCGATAGCATGGAGTTGATTAGATACACAACATAAATAAGAAGTGCAATAAACAACAAGCCACATATGAACAAACATAGTTCACACATAATGAATGACTTATAAGTGTTCCCTTAATAAGTGAGTTAATCATTTAACTCCTTAAGATATGATCTCTCTTAATCTTAGTCCATTCTTATCTTACCTCAATCTTAATCCTTATCTCAAATCTAATCTCAATTAAGACAACCGTTCTTTAATTAGAACTGATTGTACCTTAGTTCGTTGTTTATTTTTTGTCGGGTTGTTATTAACCTTAGCTAGTGAGTTATCATCTCCACTAGTTTAAATAAACGATATTTCTTAAATTATGAGGTGTGTACACTACTAGAAAACACCGGTTTAGCTACGGATTTAGCGACGGCGACATTTCCGTCGCTAATTAGCGACGGAATAGCGAGGGATTGGCGACGGAATTATTGGCGACGGATTCGCGACGGAATTGCGACGGAAGTTGGGCGGGTCCGGTGGCGCTAAAATTTCCGATCTTGGCGCCTCTTTTGGCGACGGAATAGCGACGGACAAGGCCGTCGCTATTCTTTTTTTTTTTCAAAAAATAAAAGAACGACGTCGTTTTGTCCCATTGTCTTATCTCCCGCGGTTAAGTTTACTAACTAAAACGACGCCGTTTTAATCGGTTTTAGCGACGGAATAGCGACGGACTTGTCCGTCGCTAAAAAATTAGGTAAAATCATAAACGCGCCGCGCGCCGTGGTCTTCTTCCTCATTTTCCTTATTCTTCTGCTCTCCAAACACGAAGCTCCCTCCGCGCAGACCTGCGAACCAGCACACCCAGGTGCCCATATAGCCGATTTCTGACTCGTTTTTCCGGCCAACCACCACTCCCATCGTCCCCGGCAAGTTTCTGGCGTCAACTGTACACGTTTTCTGCTCTCAGGTAACTTACGAAACCCTAACTCATTAATTCCGAAAATTAGTTTAGCAAATCTATAAATTTGTTAGTTTTGACTTAGATTGTGTGGTTTTCATTGCAAATTTGTGCTAATTATTCTGCTGGTAGTTGCTTTATTAGTGCAATATACTCGTTATGTATAATATTAAGTCTCAATATAGAATTACCCTTGTGATATTACAAGGTTTTCACAAATAATAATACAAAATATAAATTTGTTAGTTTTGACTTAGATTGTGTGGTTTTCATTGCAAATTTGTGCTAATTATTATGCTGGTAGTTGCTTTATTAGTCATCAATTTGAAAAAACGTTATCAGTCAACATACTAATTAAATTTGTAGCTTTCAGAATTTTTTTGTTTCAGAGGATACATTTAAAAATATGAAACATATATAATTATGAAATGATATTAGAATTAAAATATGGTATGAAATTTCTGGGCAGCTAGCTTGCCTCATTATCAGCTAGTATACATATGTATTGATGTTGTGTGGTAATTATGAATGTTAATTGTTGATTTTTTTTGTGGTATTAGACCTAGGCTTACAATATTGTCAAATAGAAAATTGATTTGGGCTCACTCATTTTTGGCTACTTCTCTATTGTTTGGATTATATTATTTGTCAGTTTTATTGGTTTGGATTAATTATATTATTTGGGAACATTATTGTTTTTTCTTTGTCCTTCGTTCTAATTAATACAAGTAGTTCATAGTTTTGATCCACAATTTATATAGCAACTCAGATATAAGAATGTTTTTTTGACTTTCAAATATAAGAATGTTTAAGTACACTTTAAAAATGGCGCTTCGTATTATAACATGAATTAATAAATATAAGTTGATAATTGATTGCTTTGCGGTATAATGTTGTCGCCGAATGATTATAATGTTTTCTTTAATTAATTAATAATATAGTTAACTATAATCAACGACCAACCGAGGATTTTTATCAATAATACAAATGGAATCAGACCTTTTGTTCTTTTGAAAGTCTCTGTTTTTTTGAAGTTTTGATAATCGTGTATCTTGTTGATGTGGGATTTAATTATATAGAGTATAATATATATGTATCATTTCTTATCGTGCAAGTTTAACGAGGGAGTATTAGATTTTGTAAACTGTACTAAATTTATCTATATAATTAAATGTATATATATGATAATACTTCACTTTGTTTTTTAAACTCAGTCATTACCTCATTACGAAAAAAGGCTTGTTTTTTCCTTCTAAAATACCTTTTAATATATATTGTTTCTTATTAAATAATTCAGTTCATAATTTAATTGTATAATTAAGTTAATATATATTTTAAACTTGATTTTATATTAGGATATATTATTTCTTATTTAATATATATAGTACGTACTAGGTAAAAATAAAGTATAATATGATATTTGTTTGAACTTAAATATCCATTGCTTGTTAGTTACTTTTGTGTGTGTGTTTTGTTAGTTACTTAATTTGCGTCGATGAATCAAGTGGTTGGATCTGTTGTATGGTGTTGTAGATATTGTGTGGACAATCTGTTGGGTTTTGTTGATAACTGTTGGTATTTGTGAATCGTCCTTGTGGGATGGACATGGTTGGGGGGGGGTATTAGATAGATATGATATTTGACTTTATTAGCTTGAACTATGTCTGTATCAAATTCGACTGCACTACTTCATGGTTGTGTTGACTAAACATTTATTTTTGATCTACTAGTGATTAATGAGTACAACTGTTTATGGTATTGCATATTAAAGGTGGATATGAATAAAATGTGTTATATGTCCACATTTACAGGTGAAAATATGGCTACGAATCAAAATATTAAATATTTTTTAAAAAAATTAAAACAGATTAGCGACGGAATAGCGACGGAATGTCCGTCGCTAAAAAATAAATAAGAAAAATAAAAATTTCCGTCGCCAGATTAGCGACGGACAGTTCCGACTCTAATCCGTCGCCAATTTGGATTTAGCGACGGACGCCTCCGTCTCTAATCCGTCGCTATTTGGCGACGGATGACGGCTTCCGACGCGATTTTGGCATTAGCGACGATGGCATTGGCGACGGACAATTCCGTCTCTAATCCGTCGCTAATATAGTTTAGCGACGGATTAGAGACGGAATTGTCCGTCGCTAATGCCGTTTTTTCTAGTAGTGGTAGGCTTGACCCTCCTGCGCCAACTAAATTTGCCTCCCACCTCGAGCTGTTCATCCGTGGTGGTCGAGTCTATTTGTCGACTCTAGGCGACGAGTCATAAGACAAGTCAAACGGAAGACGGATCTGATGTCGATGCCGACCTCTTTCATGAACATGCATGACCGGAGTCAGTCCCGGATTCCTCACTCCCAAGTTTCAGTTAGTAGAAGTCTCAAAGTCAATGTTTGTTAGTTAACCTCTTTCGGTTACTAATAAAAATTAGGGTGTGTTCCTTATTCTCACATAACACTTTACTAAACATTGTTAGTAAGTTCTCAAGGTAAAGTTGTGTTAGTGCATCACAATCACACAACAAACATAATATTCCGGTTGCATGCTTTATCTTGTTTAGTCGGCACACATAAACAAATAGCACACAAGCCGAGGGACACCTCGTTAGCAAGCAGACTACAAGAAAACCATACCGTACACCGGAGATTGGCTAGCTCTTAATACCACGTTCGCCTAATCCGCCGAACGCCTCTGACTATCTAGATCTGTAACCAGAACTAGTATTAGTATCCTGTGTCTTAGAACTAATTTGGTTCTTTTTTCAACTTAAACCTCTTCCTAGGTTAACCCGGGTATAATAGTTTACCGTTAAACGGGTTCGTTCATTTAGGAACGTTTTCAAACTCAATTCTAATTCATTAACTTGCTAACGTCGTTAGCAGTTACTTAGTTGCACAGTTACAAACTTTAGACTTATACGAACCTTGTATTAGGTGTTAGTATTTTTCACTATTCATCCGTATTTCATTATTCATTTATACGGTCTCATATTCTACTATTCATTTATACGGCCTTGTATTTTACTATTCACTGTATTTCACTGTTCACGTATATGTCTTGTATTTTACTGTTCATGTATATGTCTCCGTATCATACATATTCATTTCTTTTTCCAATATAACTTGTATTTTCACTAAAAATCCTTTAATATTGATTTCTTCTATTTTTCTTAAATTACGGGTATACCTCTCGTATACCCCAAGTTATATACGGGTCTCGTTTAACCCCGTGTTAACTCTGTCCTTTTTACAACTTGTTTCTAAATTCTTTATTTAATTTCCTTAACCTTCTAAACACATAAAAAATGTGTTATTTACATTCCTTACCCATAGTTTTCTCTTAATTTCTATTTTACTCATAATAAGTTCTAAACTTGTTATTTTTATTTCTAATTTCTTCAAAAGTCTTTCTTAATTAATTTTTTATACTTTTGGTCAATTACCAAAATATACCCAAGTTTGACCAGTCTTTTACGGTCAAACCCCCTAACTTTCCATAATTTACAATATTACCCCTAAAGTTAATTTATCTTAACTCTTTATTCCTTAAACATTTTATTACCTAATCTTTTGCTATAATTTTTATTCTAACTCGTCTAAATATTTTATAAACTGTCATTGACCATGTTTGACCACGTTTGACCAGTAAAATTACCATTTTACCTTTGTGGTCTATTCTTTCCTTTATTAACCAATTTAAGTCCAATTAATTCCTAATTTTCGTAATTAATTTACCTACAGATTTTTGAACATCAAAAATCATTTTAAACATCTCTAAATCACCAGATTTAATTATCTAATGCTATAGTATATATACCATCCTTTATTAACTTTTAAACATACCAAAAACCTTATAAATTCCTTATAATACTTATAAACTCTTTATAAATTGTAAACTTAATTCTACAATTATATTCTCATCACCTAAACTCTCAAAAATTCCATATTGACCCCATTAATTTTCAACAATCACCATTAGGTACCAAAACCTCTTAAATTTTACATATTACTCTTAATTACACTAATTCCTTTAATTTAACTAAGTCAGATAATTTTTCTAACTCCTTTACAACTCTTTAATTTTCGGCCATATGAAAAATCATAGTATATGAATTTTTCTTGTATATTATGATAGCTTGTATTGAAGCTTATATCATAAGGAGTATGAATCTAATTTTAGATTTACAAAATATTAACATTTAATGTGTCAAAAATTAAATCTAACACACTGATAATTTCGGCAATAATAAACAAGATGAACAATATGTTAGATCATATATATATCAACAATTAGAACCAGGAAATAGGTAGTTGTAGGATTTACCTTGTATATTAACCATTAGCTTAATATTTAAGCTTGATTTCCTTAGAAATTTTGACAGTAATTTGCTAGAGAAATTGGCTCCAAACTCATAGAATGAGATGAAGAATAAGGAGGGTTAGTAACCCTAGGCACTCGGCCTTGATGAAAATCAAAGAACAAAGAGTTCCAAGAAGGCAATGTTTTACCTCGAGAATCAAAGGCACTTCATCGTGGTTTTTCCTCAGATTTTTGGGACTCATGAGCTATGGATGGAAAGATCTTCGAAAGAGGATTCCAACGAGCTATCAAGCTTGAAATTTGGACTTAAGATGAGAAAGTTATGATCTGTGCAAGACAAGGTGTTCTTTAAGGTTCTAATCTAGCAACAAAGGAGTTTTTGTGGAGTTTCTTCAAAGGAGGAGGAGCCACAAATTGTTCTGGGCTAGAGAGGATGGATGAGTGTCTGATGATTGATCAATTATTCAGGGGACAATGTGATAAGGCACTCAAGTAAAGTCTTAAGAGGTGTAAAGGTAATGTTATTATATTATAAAGTAATTATGTAAAATAATGTCATGACTCATTAGTTGCTTTACGTAATTGATTGAGCAAGCTGGCCTCTTATCCCCTTGTAGCTGCCGACTTCACTCAGCCAAGGATGGTCAATATTTGACTAAATGGGCACTATTTAGGTTACTATTCACATTAAATATTATATTTGTAAATTTGTTGGCAAAATCTTCAAATTAAATTCCTAATATGATATTAGGTTGTATACATGTATTTTAGTATGTATACAAGGCCAACGAGCCACTCAAAACCAATTTCGAAGACAATTCGCAAAAATACGTTTTAAGGAGTTTTCGGGCTCATTTTTGTGTCTTAACTCTTTTTAGAGTTTGGTTTGCTTTGCAAATAATTTTCTTATTTTATTTTAGTAAATTTACATATAATCAAGCCTTTAAAACCATCCAAGACTCATTCTTAAGACAATATATCCAAAATATGCTTTAAGGGGTTTTTATGGCATATTTTTGTCTTAAGTTGTTTCTGAGCTTGGTTTTCTTTGGTAATGGTTTCATAATTTTCCTAGCTTGATTATAAGACTTATGAATTCACTTTGTATCCTTATTGAGGTCATGAAATCACTATGGTTTCTTAAAACACATTTTTGGCTTTAAGTGATCTTGAAGCATCTTTTGTGTTTCGTTGTTTAATTCTCCTTCTAATGTTTATAAGGCATGTTCTAGCCTTAGTATATCCTAATTAGATAGTTCATTAATATATTAAGGTTTGGGGTATTTCAAACTACTCTAATGACATTTAAACTGATGTTTCCATGACCTTCCATTAAGCATAAGATGAGAATAATTACAACTGCTGCGCGGTTGACTCATTCTGACTTTCCTTAACTTCCACTCTCCTTATTTATCGGTGCTGGTCAATTATGAATGTGGATAACAATTATTCTTACAGATTTCAACTGTTCAAGTGAAGTTATAGTAGTTTTTTCAAACTAAAATAGAAAGGCTATTGAGTATGAATTTAATAGTATGGACACTGGACTTAATTTAGGTTGAGTACTATTCTTTTAAAGTTGACCCATATTCATTTTATAAGTTATTTTTTCACCTTTACCATACTTTTATTTATGTACATTAATATAAAATATAGTAGTGTTTTATTATTACACAACGATTTGGTGTTTGATCAGGGTTTAGATCTCTATCGTAATCCAACCCATAAAATTAATTTAACACGACCTAAAGATTATGTTAATAATCAAGACTCTAACTCAAAAGTATATATTAGGTTCATGTTGGATTTCGGGTTGAGTCAAAATTATCTAGTTTAGTCTCATAAGTCAATATATTCATTAACAACAAAGCATAAAAGTTATAAATATAAGTTAAAGTTGGTTTTGCTTTGACATTTATGTAATTCGTATGAGAAAAGTATATCCAAAGATAAATTGAAACAACAATATTCATTGATAATTTAATACTATGAGTAGATTTTATTGTTATTAATTAATATTTTGTGCTATGAAATAATTTTTGTTCATTCATCATTTTTCTAGCATATCAGATAACATTCTTAGGTGGTCCCTATCTGGGTTATGTGGGTTTCACATTCTTTTCAAATTACATAAACACATACACTCTCCGTTCAATAATATCTCGTGTTAGAAACTTGTATTCTTGTTAAGAAAAGTAGAAAAATGATGTATCTCTTTTTACTTTTCTAACTAGATAATAATTAATTTTATGTTGAAATATAAGATCACAGCTAGAAAAATGGTGTCAAAAGCTAAAATAACTTATAGTTTTAAACAATATTTAAATTCTAAAACAAGAGATATTAATTAATGAAGGTAATATAAAATAGTAGAAAAAAATGTCGAGAAGTAAGAGCAAAGTGATTGAGATAGTTACTTTTATGTTTACAATGTGCAGTAAAGCTCTATCTCACGTTTGTATATTTTTTTCATTATGAACAAAAATTATGTACATTTTCGTGAGTTTTACTAGTTATTAATATTAAATATATATAATAAAATAATTTTTTAAAATTAAGTTATGCAATATAAATTTTTTACATAAGGATTCCATTATAACATATAGATTTATAAAAATATATTAATTTACATATTAAATATTAAAATTAAACGGCAAATTCTAATAGTAAAGGAAAGACTATAGTTGGACGGAGGGAGTATATAGTTTATAATATTAAAGTTATAAAATTCATAATATTAATGGTATTTCAATTAGTTGCATGGACTATATTAATTGTAAAATGTTTTTTTAATCTTGGTATATTTGTAACTATTTTTATTTTATCTGTTTTATATATGATAATATGTTACTCCCCTGGTCCCAATGATAGTGTCCACATTATTATTTGAATGTATCGTTTGACTTTAATATTCAACATTTAAGATAATATATTTTTTATTAATCTATATTTTATAATGGAATCTTTATATGAATAACTGTATTGTATAATTTAATTTTAAAAAATTATTTTATTTTATATGTTTAATATTGAAATAGAAAAACATGACAAAAAGTAAACATCACACTACTCATGACTATACAGAGGTAGTATTAAAGAAATCTACTCCCTCCGTCCCCAATCGACCTTCCCATTAACTATTTGGGAATATCATTTGATTTCAATATTAATATGTAAGATAACATAATTTTATAAATCTAAATCTTATGTGAAAAACTGTGTAAATTTATTTTATAAAATTATTTTGTAAATGTGAAAAAAAATCAAACGGGAAAATCAATTAGGACGGAGGTATATACATATACCCTATTAAAATATAAAAAAAATTAAAGGTTCATCAACCCTTTCTTCCAACAGTCCATGACAAACAGATACTCCATCCCATCCGTAGACCCAAATAATGGTGGAAATTGTAGGAGCGGCGAGGAAGATGCTGGGTAGGAAGAAAAGGAGAAAGGACAGAGAGATGGTGCCTGTCTGCTATGTGTTGTACTTGTCGTTAGCTAATCGCTAGATCAAAATGAAAAAACCCCAAATTGAAATTTTTTACTACTGTTACTGTACCACATTTCTGAATTTTGAAAGCAAAAAAGAATCAAATGGAGAATCCCAATGATCCCACCTCAAATTGAGAGAGTTGGAGAAGAGGAGGGGCGGGTGGAGAGAAGGCGTAGAAGCAGACAGCAGCTCAGCCTCCCTACAACTAGACTACTGTTACTTTGCTCCCTTCTATGCTTCACTTTTCTTTCTTTCTTTTTCCCGTGATCATTAAACAAATATAAGTTCATCTCCTCTTCTTTCCCTTTGCTTCTCACTGTCCACCATCATCCACTCCTGTCCCTTCCCCCCTTTCTCTCTCTCACCCATTGGCTTCTTCCACTTTCCCCTAATTCCTCTGTCTCGCAATCTCCTCCCATCTGGAACTGGCGGATTGGGTGGGCTGGCGGAATTCAAGCACGGTATGAGAGACACCACCATCGATTCCGATTCCCTCCCGGCTGGAATCGGTGTTGCGACCAATTACCAACCACCATGCCCAGATCAAGTCCTGGAAAATGTCCTCGAAAACGTTCTCCACTTCCTGACCTCCCGTCGTGACCGCAACGCCGCATCCTTAGTCTGCAAGTCATGGTACCGCGCCGAATCACTCACTCGATCCCACCTGTTCATCGGCAATTGCTATTCCATCTCACCTGACCGCGTCACAAGCCGCTTCCAACGGGTCAACTCGCTCCTGCTTAAAGGGAAACCTAGATTCGCGGATTTCTCCCTCATGCCTCCTAACTGGGGCGCCCACTTCCGCCCCTGGCTCGAATCGTTTGCTCTGGCTTACCACCATGGACTCGAGAAGATTCACTTGAAGCGGATGTCTGTCACGAATCATGACCTTGAGAAACTGGCGACTTCGTTGCCGGCCTTCAAGGAGCTTACTTTGATCTGTTGTGAGGGATTCGGTACTAGTGGACTCGCGATGCTTGTTTCCAAGTGCAGGTACATTTCTTTTTCTCCTATCGCTTATTTGCAATACCCAATCTAAGCCGAAGTTTACAAGCCCGCACTTTCCATTTCAGTGAAATTTTTTGTGTCATCAATCGATTTGGTTCTGATTGTTGCTATTGCGCTAGATTTAGATCTGACCTCCTTTTAAGCGAATTCCGGGAAGCAAGCATTCGATTGCTCGCTTGCTCGATCTTTGTAATTCCAAGACGAACCAACCATTGAGTCTGACACTTTAATCTAAAATCCCGCATCTTTACTGACTCTATCCTCAGGCAGTTGAGGGTACTGGATCTGGTCGAGGCCGAAGTGGCAGACGAACAGGTAGACTGGATTTCATATTTCCCTGACTCCGAAACCTCCCTGGAATCCCTCGGCTTTGATTGCGTCGAGTGCCCTGTCACATTCCCTGCTCTGGAGAGACTAGTGGTGCGATCACCCAATCTGAAACGGCTCCGACTCAACCGCTTCGTGTCGATAGGAGAGCTGTACCGGTTGATGATACGTGCC
The DNA here is from genome assembly GCA_023374045.1 of Limonium bicolor. NCBI lineage: Eukaryota > Viridiplantae > Streptophyta > Magnoliopsida > Caryophyllales > Plumbaginaceae > Limonium > Limonium bicolor. The sequence continues at coordinate 16,818 of JAIOTZ010000378.1, forward strand.
CCGCAGCTGACCCATCTCGGCACGGGTGCGTTCGGGCCATTTGAGATTCATATGTTGGGTGAGGAGGAGCCGAACTACCGAACCGCTTTTGCCGCAGCTTCGAAGTCGCTTGTTTGCTTGTCCGGGTTCCGAGAGATCGTGCCAGATTATCTCCCATCCATTGTACCCGTTTGTGGGAATTTGACTTCTTTGAATCTTAGCTACGCGAATATCAATGCCGCGCAGCTGAAAACCGTGATTTATCATTGTCACAAGCTGCAAACATTCTGGGTACGCTGAATTTAACTTTGGAAATCTATTGTGTATCTTTCTCAAATTGTAATAGTTTATTACTTAGTCAATTTGGATTTGAAAGAACTCTTTTATCAAACAGGTTCTGGATACTGTCCAAGATGAGGGGCTTCAAGCAGTGGCAGCAACGTGCAAAGATCTAACCGAACTAAGAGTCTTCCCGATCGACGCAAGGGAAGATAGCGAAGGATTCGTCTCTGAAGTGGGTCTCCTCGCAATCTCAGAAGGGTGTAGGAAACTCCGATCAATTCTATTTTTGTCAGAGGATGACAAATGCAGCAGTAGTAGCCATGTCTAAGAACTGTCCTGATCTAGTAGTCTTCCGTCTGTGCATCATGGGACGTCACAGACCAGATCACATCACAGGAGAGCCCATGGACGAAGGGTTTGGTGCAATAGTGATGAACTGCAAGAAGCTGACACGGTTAGCTGTCTCGGGACTGTTGACAGACAAAGCATTTGAGTATATCGGGAAGTACGGGGCACTAGTGAGGACATTGTCCGTTGCGTTTGCAGGTGATGGGGATAATGCGCTGAAGTCTGTGTTAAATGGGTGTGCTAATATGAAGAAATTGGAGATTAGAGATAGTCCGTTTGGTGATTCAGGGTTGAGAGCTGGGATTGAGCATTACTATAATATGAGGTTTCTATGGATGTCGTCGTGCCAATTGACCCTCCAGGCTTGTCGGGAAGTGGCGAGAGCTATGCCGGATTTGGTGGTTGAAGTGTTTACGAACGAAATGCATGCTGTTGATGATGATGATGAGTTTGTCAATACGTTGTATCTGTATCGATCACTGACTGGGCCAAGGGATGATACTCCCGGGCATGTTAGGATTCTGTGAGCAAAAAGGAGGTGGAGGATAAAAGAAATTTCTCATTTTTGTTAGGAGGTGGGCTGAAATAGCAAGAGATGTTGGTATTTGTGCTGTTGCCTGTTATGTTCCTTGGATGATTTGCATCTGTATCGGCAATGTTGGGTGGGTACAACGAAACCACCAATTGATTGGAATAAAGGTGGTGCAATTTTGCTGAGATGAATGGTCAATTACTGCGGGAAGGTCGTTGTCAGTTGGATGATGTATTCTTGTGTTCGTCTTCTTGGAGTTCCATTCTTTTTCATTATTTTTATCACGAGAAGAAAAGATGGGCCAGCCAGAGCGATTAGAGTGGCTGAGCTGCATCGTGTTACATTAATCGCCGCCAGTGCTGATGGGTCATTCATTTTCAGACATATTTGGATCAGTTAATGGATGGATTTGGAGAAGGAAAGAAAGAGTGGGAGGGATAGATTCTCTGATCATTCTGTTGCTTATCCCCATTTTTCAGTATGTTCTTGGCTTTTTTTTTTGTTTCTATTTTTCCAAACTTCTTTCAGAGATTAATGGTTGTAGCTAGTATGCAGGGAGTATAGCTGATGGGGATTTGAAACCCCACGATGACACCCCCAGGAAAGATTAAAAAAAAAAAAAAAAACTGATACGATTCAGAGTCACCTTCACCTTCGTCCATCCATCTTCAGTGTCCTTTTTTTCTTCTGGTTTCTTCGATTCTTGTCTTTGTATGAGTTGTTGTATTGTTGTAGGATGGCTACCATTACCTGACTCTGTTTTGGAGGTTTTTTGTAATCTCATTGCTACTACATGATTTTCTGGGACGGAAGAGGTTAATAAATTTGGTTATTATATCTTTCGCATGGACAGACCCGATATGTAAAGAATAGATATTACTTGGCTGGCTTAAACTGCTGGCCCTTTTTCATGTGTTCATTCATGGCAATGAATGATACCTAAAAGTGGGAGAAGTACCAATTAATTGTGCACTACTATTGTACTATCAATCAATGTACTTTGCTTGCTTCTTCCCTTCTCTGCCTCAGTAGCATGCCTCTTGTCCCTGCAGCTCTGATCTTCACAAGAGATGTGGATAATACTGCTACTGGTTGGGTCACTCTAATCTCCCTGATTCTTTCAATATGGCTGGCTGGCCGGCCTGGCTACTACAGTCAAGAAAAAGCTTTTTTCTGTTCACGGGTCCCTCCCTCCCATAAATTCTATGATTTGCCCACCGAGTCTTTTTCTCTCTAGCCATCTATCCATCTGGTGGTGACTGACATGGAGAAAATCAACCATTGGTATTTTGTCTATATCTGCCGTTCTGTTCCATGGACGGTGAAAAGCTACTGTAACGCTAATTTATCTCCACGGTGGTGGAATCTGACTGCATTATCGCTTGCCCCCAAAAATTTGTAGCCTCAATTCAACAAGTGGTTCCATTCCACGTATATGGTTCCCTGCTTTCTTTATCACAGTGGCCCCCTAGGGTGACTATTGATCACACTCCGCCTTTTCTGCTCAAAAGATAACCCCTTTTCTTCTCCTTTTTCATTCAAGTTGGCATGCAGTAGGGACGGACGGCAAACAAACTCCTCCCATCCATTCATCAAAAAACTTCTTCAATTATATAAAAGCATTAGCAACAACGAGACTCAGACAAGCGAGGATGTGGATCTGCACACCCCACCATTACCAATTACAAACACTAGCCACCAAAACCACAACCCCTGGAGAGATGCGAAAAGTTTAGCAGCCTTTTCATTTATTATTACTGTCACCAAAGTATGTTACCAAAGTATTTTATTCATACACTTTTTGAAAAATAAATTAATTGGTTTAATAAAAACATTCAAAAAAAAAACTTCAAGGACCTCTCTATCGGAGATGAAGACGATAGATACCAGTAATAACAGTTTAATGACTATCAAAATACTGAAGATGTAAAATTTGAGGTAAGTTGTGAAACAGCTAGAGAGTAGCCAATGACCGGTTATACATGGGATTGCCGCCCAACAGCTGCTGGCATACCATTTGTAGCCGGCCCACGGCTCGGACAAGGATAACCAGCTAGCAGTTATAGTTGTGGTATCCACTGAGCAGTTGTTCCTTTGTAGCCTGTTACCTTGAAATGCATCTTCAATGTTCAACTCAAGGTGATTTTTGGGTTTGTAGTAAAGGTAATCTTTCTTTTAATGTGTTATATATTTTATAATGCCACCATTGACTTAACTAATTTTTATGGTTTAGCGGTGGTTTTTTTAAAAGGTAAGGGTTTAGGGATGTTAGACCTTAAACTCTTCACTACAAGGCATAAAATAAGTCTTCGACATTTTCACTCTCTTTGAATGGTTTTAAGGTGTATGGTATAGGGTAATCTTTTTAAGCTTGTTTTGTACTCCCTCCGTCCTGAATTGACCGTTGTTTGCTTTATGGCACGTTTTTTCCACTTCAATATTAAGTATATAAGATAAAATAATTTTATAAAACTAAATTTTGTAATATATAGTTTATCATGTAGGATTCATATGCAAAAACTTAAATTTTTAAAATTAATTTATCTTATATGTTAAAAATTGAAGTCAAACGACATATCCAAATAGTAAACAGGACGGTCAATTCAGGACGGAGGAGAGTACTTTTAATGTTGTCACTGACTTGACAAATTTTTAGGGTGTGGAGTTCATGATCGGGTAATCTTTTTTAACTCGTACTATACTTTATAACATCAACACTGACTCGATAGATTTTTAGGGGCTTGAAGTTTAAGGCTAAACATCAACTAATACCTTAAAATAAGTCTTTGAAGTTTGAACTCTTCTACAGTGGTTTTTAAGATGTATGGTACATGATAATCTTTTTAAACTTGTTTTATTCTTTATAATGTCACCAGTGACTCTGGTATATTTAAAGGTTCGTGGCTTAGGGTTTTGGATAATTGACTGATACTGTCAAAAAAGAAAAGCAATGTTAGATAAATTAAAAAAATACTACATATGAAACGCCAAACTACTATGGATGTCTTGACCGCCCATCACATGTTAGGCTTATAGCCTGTTGTGCAAGGGAAGAGCCTGAAAAATTTAATAAAGCGGCTAATTTAAAAAAATTAAAATCAACATATGTAAAAAATATATTTTAAATTATATATATGTAAAATTAGATATTATATTTGATATAAAATTAAATAAATGTGTATATATATATTATTGTGTAATAAGTTGCTAATTAGTAACATTAAGTTATATTCTAAAATATTATTATTAAGATTGACATATAATCAAGTTTATTTTAGACTTTTTTCTTTCAAAAGAAATTTTATTTTAGACTTGAAATGACTAAATTGGTAAAATAAAAATATTTAAAGTTGTTTTCCATCTAATATACACTAAAAAAGATTTTTTATAATATAAATCCTGTATAAATATTAATATCAATAGTACAATTAAGAGAAATATTATTCATTTGATATCTTATATTTTACACAATGTTATAGGGACAAGCAAAAATATGTTAAAAAAGATAAGCTACATAACTCAATAGTTTAATAGTTTAATGTAAATTAAACATATGACCGGATAAGTTGAGGTCACACACCCACCACCAACCCCTAGCTCGGCCATTGCTGTTGTGCGCTCTCTTATGCAATTGACCTAGACTGCATTTTGTTTTATAATTTTCTTCCATTTTGATAAGATCTATATTTTATACATAAAATGGTTACAAATTATAAACTAGTACTCCCTCCGTTCAACAATAACTGTCATTTTAGAAACTTGCACACTTATTAAGAAAAGTAGGACAATGACGCCATGTGCCCCTACTTTTTACTTTTCCATTTAGATAATAATTACTTTTATATTGAATAGTAGGGGTAAAAGTGGAAAGAAGTGTGTCAAAAAGCTAGAATGACAGATATTTTTGAACAAGAATCACATCCTAAAACGACAGATATTAATGAACGGAGGGAGTAAAAGTTTACAATTATTTATGAAAAGTGGTGATCGCATATAACACTTAGCGTAAAAGACATTTACAATCGAGTAAGACAGATTGAGATTAATTCAGCGCAGAATCGATTACACGGCTGGGTTGCCACAATGTGCGTGCAGTCCACTTATGTGGCAGTCCAGTCAATATGCTGACTATATTGGTTATGTGACACATAAGTGAGAAGAAATTTTATATTAACTTTAAATGGTTGTAACTTTTAATATATAAGTCCAAAATGAAAAAAATTATATCACTGTCACCTAAATTCGAGCTCTTCAAACAAGACCAGTCAGAATATGTTTTGACAACTTTGAAAAAAATTATTTTTACATGTTATGATGATACACTAAAATGAAATATGATTCATTAATTTTGATATTATGATTCATTAAATGATATTATGATTCATTAAAATTGATATTATGATTTACTAACTAATAAGTGGTGAATTAGATAACAAACTTTGGAACCCATTAAAAATTATTATTATTTTGTAGTATATTATTATTGTATGGTGTATTTTAAACCTTATATGTGAATCATGTATTTTTCGTACATACCAATTTGTTTGTTGTTGTATTATTGTTTAATTTTTTTTATTATTATGTTTACGTTGATACACTAAATGATGATATGATTCATTAACTTAGATATTATGATCATTAAAATTTATATTATTGATTCATTAACTAATAAGGGTGAGTTAGGTAACAAACATCGAAAACCGATTAAAAAATTATTATTGTTTTGTAATGTATTATTATTATTGTATGGTGCAATTTAAATCTTCTATGGTGAATCATGTATTTTTCATACATACCAAATATTGTCTTGTTACATTATTGTTTAATTTTTTATTTTTATATGTTTGCTATGATACACAAATGAAGATATGATTCATTAATATTGATATTATGATTCATAAAATTGATATATGATTCATTAACTAACAAGTGATGAAGTTAGATAAAACAAACTTCGAAACTAATAATGGATCATTATTGTAATGCATTATTATTATTATTATTATTATTGTTGTTTTGTGGTGTATTATTATTATTTATATGATGTATTTGAAGTCTTATATAGTGATCATATTTTTTTTAACATACCGATTTCCAAAACAGATAATGAATCATTATTTGTTTTGTAGTGTATTATAGTGTGTATGGGTATTTTAAACTATATGGTGAATCAAGTATGGTGATATGTATGGATATAACATATAAAAATATAAAATTTTAAAGTTGTCAAAATATTCATGTCTGATCTTGTTTTGAAGAGTTTAAATTTAGATGAATAATGATATATATTTTTTTCATTTTGAACTTATATTTTAAAAGTTACAACTAATTAAATTAATATAGCAAAAAGACAGTCCAGTCAACAAAACAATCCAGTCAGCAGCTGACTGGACTGCCAAATAGATAGGCTGCACAATGATGGACGCGGCCAAGCGCAGAATCTATCGCCTGTATTCAGTACTTTCATTCACCGCCCACCTATTAACAAGGAAAAGAATGTAGAATTTTTGCTTATCAGAAAGAAAAAAAAGCTCCTCATGGTCATAAGAAAACTAATACTCTTAAAATAAAATCAAGCATAATCAGGCATTACTCTCCCAAGGAACTTGATCGGCTGTGACTCCTCTGGGTAAACCTTCTCGAATGACAAGTAATTCTCATCCTTATCATACACATGGCAAGTAGTCATGATTGTCTTCATCAAACGCCAATTCCACTTTGCTTTATTCAGGTACTGTCGTTGTCGAAGGAAAAACAAAACCACAAACGTTAAATTCATCGAATGAACTTATTCCGGCAATAAATACATGTTTCACAATTGATGAGAACTCAATAATTATTTCGATTTTGTGATTGATGTCAAAAAAAAAGGCGGCATCAACAACAAAACCATAACCATTGAAAGAGAGCTTCATTCCGTCACGTCATATTGACTAAAATTTTCACAATTGAGAAGAGAACTCAAATCTAATTCCGATTTCCGTGATAGAAGACAGTTTAAACCTATTTTCCCGTCCATTCACATGAAAGAGACAAGACACCAAATGAACTAAAGGACATCAATCAATCATCAGGTTGGTTCAGTTCACCTTTCCCCATTGCTCATCAAGCGAACGCTGCGCTGCTCGGAGATTATAGCTTGGAATCTTCGGTGATATGTGATGAGGAATATGCCAATTGATATCATGACACAGCACTTCCACCCTGTGCTCATCATCAGTTACACAAGCAGATATTGTTCAAGGCTAGCTTTTACTACCCTTCAGATCTGCCGGACAAGTAAAAAAAGAATAAAAGAAAGATGTAGTTGCACATACCACTGAGGATAGTCGCAGTGCACGGTCCCATTCAGCTGCGCTTGAGCTGCGTCCCATTCGCTTGAAAACTTGAAAGGAATGTGTGGAGCTGTATGGTGAACAATTGTAAATGTACTCATCTGTATGTTACAGAGAAATAGTCAGCATCCTCGAGCCAAAAGGACAGCAGATTTTTAGCAGACAAAAACTCTTTCTCATTCAAATGACAACTGAAACCATGGTTGGAAGTTATAATTACCCAGAAATGATAACCCAGCCATGGCATCAACCAGAACTTGATCCATCCCGCAATCCCAGTTTTATAAACAATCAATGGCCACCCAACTACCATGAACGCGAAAACTGCACCCAAGCTTATCATCACCCGTTTCAGTTCTTGCTTCCTAAACTTCCTCAAGTCAAAGTGCCACATTAACCTGTTCCCGTAATTTAAAAGTCGTAAATATTCAGGTCAAATTGCTCTGAGAATACGTTAAATGAATGGCTATACACTACACCCCACCAATGTGCTATAGACATCCAAGTCCTGATGGGACCATATCCAAATATAAGAGCCTTCCGTAATGCAGGAGTTGAGTCTAGGTTGTCTCTCATTCCCGGATGCCATGCTGTGTCCTCATTCAACCTGTGAATAATACAAGTGTATAGAAATGTAGAAGTATTATTTGAAACAATTTCTTGCTTTTTCTTTCTTTCAAAATTCTTGGAATACAGTCCCCTCTTATACATTGTGCCCATCTAATTATACACTGCTTAACTCCTAGGCTTGAATGTCATTTAGTCAATGAATGCTTACATGTTTGTTTTAGCGTGATGCTGATCATGCTTGAAGCGCCAAGGCTCGTAGGGATAGATGAGGGGCATAAAGGCTAATGTACCAACAATATCTTCCACTAGTTTATTCCTTGAAAAGGATTTGTGGGCACAGTCATGTCCAATCACGAAGAACTGTTAAAAATAAGCCACACAACTGATGAGAATTGGGTTTAGTGGAAGTTTTCCTGATTGTTGTCAATGATAACTTGTGTAAGGATCAGCCGAAAGAAGGGGAAAGGGAAATATCTGACCCCAGTTATAGCTGTTCCAGTCCATGCCCAAGCAAGAGGAAGCAAATACCAGGGTGCTTTGGCTATCATAAGTATCCCCAAAGCATATGATGCCACACTTATCAGAACTGATCCCCATGCTTTCACATCATCAATCTCAAATACCTGAAGTAGCAAAGACCAGAATCTTCTAGTACTCAGTTTCTGATTTTGCAATGCAACATGTATGCTGGGAAAAGACGAAGAAAGAAGAGTTCTAGAAAGATGCCTTCTTTGGGAGAGAAGTAATAATATCCCGTAATGTAACATCATCAGGAAGTGATTCGCCTATCTGTAGAAAACCATACTTCTCTGCTAACTGTTTTCTGTATTCCGCAGCATCTTCTGTGGAAGGAGATGATTCTGATGGTGCTACAGGCACGGCCACAGCCTGCAGTGTTTTCAACTTTCTTCTGTTCCGAGTCAACAGTTGATACTGAAATCTTTTGCGACTTTCTGTAGTCTGAATGGCACATTTGATATCTGATAGACCAACGCCAGTGACAATGATGTTCCCAGATAGTATTATAAGCCAAATCAATTCAAGACCACCAATAACGAAAGGAGGGGGAGAACGAAACTCTGCTGTAAAGAGCAGTCTGAGTATTTATAGATGAAGACAAACACCACAGTAAAAAATATACGAAGTGGATCATTATTGGATTTGAAATTAATCATACAAACATGTCATGTAGACCAAGTACAAAGCACTAAATTGAGCAAAGGGTAAGCACATTGATACCATAAGTCCTAGAGAGAGGAGAAAATTTGAATCTTTTAAGTGGCCTACTTTGTGTTCCCTGCAGTTTGCCACAAGCAAAAAAAAAAGGAGATGTAAATTGTAGGTCAAGTGAACCACAAACGAGTAATATCTTTGATTTTATCAGAAGTGTCATGAGTATAAGAAGTTCAACAAATACATACCAAGAGGATACTAAACTCTGCGACCCCACAAGCCATGAACAAGGCCAGAGCAATACACAGGACTCAGCAGAAAGCACAACCCCCAATCTCTGCTTTTTTATAGCACTAGTAGAAGAACAGAAGAACTTTTGTGACGGAAGCGAAATAATTAGCTTCTTTTCACGATGCGTCTAAGCACAACGTACATGGAAGTGAATGCTGTTATAGCAGATTATAACAACACAAGGAACGGGAATAAAACAATCGAAGATAAAACATTAAGCAAGAGTCCAATTACGCTTAGTTAGTAACTCCAAAGGGTGAGAGATTGTGGAAATGAACCAACGAGCGAATGCACGGCCTATGAAAAGAACCCTCCAATTATAGTACGGTACAAAAGAGTAAAAGGGCTTACTCATTAACCTCCGCTATTCCCAAAGATCGAACGTGAAACTCTCACGATGGAAGCGATGCCCCTCGAAGTCACCGGATTCCAACGACCCACCCCCCTTAAGAGCAAGATAGGTAAGAATTGTTCACCCTCCGACTTGTAATAGAGTAGAAAATATAGGGAAGTAAAACATGAAAAAAATGCAAATAGAAACAGATACAGGGAACTAACTGAGGAAATTAGAAAGCGCGCTGGATTGAAGCGCCGGCCGTCTAGCAGATACTGTCGTAGCTCGGATGACCTGTTCCGGCGGGGATTGTGTGTGACTGTGTGGGTGGGAATCCGCGGCAGAATTTTTTTTTTCCTGATTTTATTTTGTTATTCGTTTGTTTCGACTAACGCTGGAGAAAAATTGAAAACGACAAATTCACAATTCTTTTTCTACACTACATGTATTCATTCAAAAAATAAAATAAAATTTTACATGACATATTTTGCAGTACACTCTTGGTGGGTGAAGTAAACTAATAGCAATTTTATTTTTATTAAATTATATGTTTTTTATTTCTTTCACACACTTATTGTTCATTTTAAGTTTAATTATTTTAAAACCCATATAAATATATTTCAATATAGATCTAATCGATTTTAAAACTTTTTCATTAATGACAAGTCAAATGTTAGACATTCGTTATGATTTCTTTAGATACGAAGTAATTATCCTAAAATACACTCCAATTATGTTAACATTATAATTAAAAATGGGGTTGCTATTCGCAGTACAAAATTACTAATCACCACAGTATAAATTTTTTTTAATTCATATTGACGTTGTACACATGTAATGATGTGTCGCTGTGTTTTTTTTTCCAAAAAAGATATCTGAAAGTAAATTTACCGAAGTAGTTTGTAGTTGACTAGTAGCGAATTTTACTAGTTACTTTTTTGTTGTAATCAATACAGGAACCTTTTTTTTGTAAAAAAAAGTGTTGGATTACATTTTTATGTGTTTATATTATTAATTTGACTTAAAATTAATTTGTACTGCGAATAGTAAAATACTTTACTATTTGCAGTACAATTTTTTTTTCCACCAAACTTAGTTGAATAAGTTGGAATGTTGTGGGGAGACATTTTTTTTTGAAACAGATGAGAATTGGATGACCAAATTTCAGTCACAATGAGCAAAACAACAAAATTAGAACAACTAAGTTAAAGAAAAATAAAGTTACAACAACTAGGTTAAAGAAAAACTAAGTTACAACAACTAGTAAAGAAAAACTAAGTTACAACAACAAAGTTACAGAAAAACTAAGTTACAACAACAAAAAGTTAAAGAAAAAACCAAGTTACAACAATAAAGTTACAGAAAAACTAAGTTGCAAACGAGTACAACATAATTGATATTATCAATCATCATTACTACCAACTGACTCATCACTCTCGCCTTCATATGAATTGGAGACTGACTCCATTGAAAAAATCATGTTGTCTTCAGATGAATCTAGGAGTGATTCTGCTTCCCACAAGATTGAACTATCATATACCCCCACCCAATCATTACTTCCAGTAGATTCTTCTTGGTTGTGATTTCCTGGTTGTGGAGTGATTCATTCTCCACCATTGAAACATCACTATTTTGTATCAGAAAGGGATATGATATTAGAAATGTTTTCATAATTTGACTGGTTGTGGAGTGATTCATTCTCCACCATCGAAACATCACTCTCTTCTATCAGAAAGGAATTCATGCTCCCATATGATATTAGAAGTGTTTTCGGAATCTGATGAGTGACTCATGATAATGTGAATGAGTTATGAATTTGAAGGAGTTGGTGGTGTGGAAATATGAATTGTAAAGAATCAGTAGCAACTTACTCCTTTTATAGAGAAAGCACAAGCTCCAGATTTTTGCTTAAACTATTGTGCTTGTGTCTGATAGTGACTCTGTCTTAAAGTTGATGCTGAAGCTAATAGTGAGTGTGTCCTTACATGTATTCCCCATAAATTTTGTGAAATGTCATTTCGTACCTTGGATAGTCTTACATGGTGGTTGTGTGTGTTCATGTCTAATATTGACTGTGTCTTTACATGTAGTGCTGAAGCTAAATAGTCATGTAAGAAGGTACATACTTGTATTCCCCATAAAAGTGAAATGTCATTTCGTACCTTGTATAGTCTTACATGGTGGTTGTGTGTGATCATGTCTAATATTGACTGTGTCTTTACATGTAGTACTGAAGCTAAATAGCCATGTAAGAAGGTACATACTTGTATTCCCCATCAAATTGAAATGTCATTTCGGACCTTGTATAGTCCTATAAGGAATATTATGGGTTGGCATACTAGAATGCAGTAGCTTTGTTTGGATGTGGAGTTTTTACATTTTGATATATTTCAGTTATTGTGACATAAACATTACGTTCTAATCGCTTAGTAGAGTTGTCGATTCCTATATTTCATCTTCATGTGACGGAACTCAGGCGCATGCTGAGTATGATGTGTCTGAATTGCTTGAAGTTGAAGCCCGGTAAGGTTAATAATTGTATCTGTTTCTTTATGATGCACTTGTATGTCTCCATATGAAGCTTTTGCATCAGTTTTCATCGATACAGTGTTTGTATAGGTCTGAAGAATCTAGTCAGTAGTCAATCAAGTGTTTTTGACTTCTGACGTAGTTATTTCCTGAATTATGTATCTAACTTGATTTCGAATTTATGGTCGGGCACCTACGAAGACTGCTGGTACGGTTGATATGAAAGGGTTAGATGCATCTACATTTCTCTCATACTTTGTTTCAATATTTTACGTTCACGATCAGGTGAGCCTAACTTCCAAGCTCATGAAGATGAAGTCAATGCTTTACAGGTGGCTGTAGCACAGTATCTTCAAGTGCGAGGCATTGGACAGAGAATTAACATTTAGGAGCAATGAAGAGCAAAAGAAACGGTGCATTTCTAGAAAATTTTTGGCATAGTCTCCCCTGTTTTTCTTCGCTTCCCCGGTTCTAAGAACCTCCACAAAATGAACCAGAAGGTGATGACCAGCAATTTCATCAATACAGTAACAATCACCAAGTCCACTAGAAAATAACTACATCCATACTGTATCTTAAAACAACAAAAACATAAAATCCTAAACTATGCCCCTCCATACTGCTGATAGTACGAATCCCATATAGTCAAGGTACTGAGAACCTCTTCTAACCCCTGTTCAGTTTGCCTCTGTTCCTCGTGCGGCATCTGCTCACGGTAGTAATGCCAGTCCCAGCTACGATTCCCAGGTAATAAAGGCCTAGCAGCCTCAGTTGCCTCATGCATGAGCTGTAACATAATATTATAAAGTTAGTCTAGCATTCATAAAATGCTATAATCAACTGAAATTATACAAAGGAAGAGATCAACTTACTAAGGCGGGATCCGGCCGATGAACGAAGGTGTTTTCGTATATGTCAGGATTCATGATCTTCGGATGGGTGTGTTTGACGTACCAATCCAGATAATCTCCGTCACATGCATGTACGGCCGCCCGTGTCTTAGTGAACCCCGGAGTAGGTCCACACTCACGTGTGGTGTCCCACACACTATACATGGTGGGGTACACACATCTATAGGGCTTTCCTTTTCTCCCTCTTTTTTCGGATCTATTGTTCGGTCTAATAGGGGGAGGTGGGATACACTGAACATACCCGAATTGGCGAAGACAACGCTCTGGCATATATGGCTCATTCACGGTCATGTACTGCAAGGTACCCCTGTACCAAGAGCGGCCCCTGTTCTCATTCACCTTCTCGCGACCGTAGGGCAACCAATCAATCTACATTGGATCACAGGGAAACGTAAGCATCAATAATAAACAATAATGTAAATAATACAAATTGAAATTGTTGTACCCCTTACATTTCTTGTTGTCAGAGCATCTATATGCTTGCGGTAGTTCTCCAGTGAATTTTGATTTTTCTGCTGGGAGGTGGACCTGACCCATCTCATAGCCCACGGTCTATCATCCCCATCACGCCAGTCAGCACTAACTGCTGGTCTAAGAGTGGGGAAGTACGCATATATCCAGCACTACATAAATTTTAAAAAGAAATTATGCCAATTATTAATGTGAATTCATGAAAATTTATTACACATTGTTGTACATTAAAACACTTACCTCGAGAAGGGTCAAAGAGCCAGCAATGCTATTACAGTCAGCACGAGATGCTATCCCTAGTTGGCAATACAACCACGCAAGAGTACCTGCTCCCCATGCGAACCTCTTTAGCTTCGTATTTTTACCCATGGGAGTAACTAACCAGAACGGTAGAGGACTTATGCGTGAATGGCCCTTGTTAGCAAAGATGGTAGTAGCGAGAGCATAGTAGAGCCAACCGCACGCCTGCTTCATAGGTACCCTCTGGCCGGTCGAACATCACTCTATAAGTGGACATATCTGAACAGCACCAGTATGCCACATGAATTTCATCATCTGGTCAACACCCTCCTCAAAATCTAACAACTTAGCCATCACCTCCTTAAGCTCACTGTTTGTCGGACTCCCCAGAATCGGATGACCAACGATTGGGATCCTCAGTATCTGCCACACATCATGAAGTGTGATCGTCATCTCTCCAAAAGGCATGTGGAAAGAATTGGTGTCCGGCTGCCACCTCTCCACAAAGGCTGAGATCAAAGACATGTTGTTGAAGCCCCATGTTACATCTAGCAGATGCTCCAATGCTGAGTACTTAATCATATTTCTTGCCCTTTTGCAAGTAACCCCGCTAAACGGCCAGTTCGTGATTATAGGTTTTTGGGGTTTAAATCCCAAAACACCCGGTCCTAGACAATTAACACAAATTTTACACACGCATGAAGAAATAGTTAAATCTACATGCCAAACTGAAAGATAAGATAGTATATACCTTAGTCATTGACCAAAGGTCAATGGCGACATGCCCACCAAAGCTGGTGATGACACTAGTCAGCAGTGGACCACCGGGTACTGGCACTTCAGTAAGCCTCCAGAAAGGGGGAATAACGGGCTCCATAGCGAGAGCAGCTTCCTCATCAGTCGCTCTCCTGATCAGGGTCATCCTCGTCTAGGCCCTCATCCTCAGATGTCTCCTCATCGCTCCTCCTCCTCCTCCTCATCTATGTCCATGTCAACGGGTGCTGCAGCATCCGGAGGGGTCCGGGGTCATGATAGCTACACCCAGCAGAAGTCTGTGCCTCTGCATGCTCCACACGATGGTCATGATAGCTACCACCAGCATGATAGCTACCACCAGCATAAGTCTGTGCCTCCACATGCCCCTCGTGGTGGCTACTCTTACCCTCTATATTGTAACTGGAGCTATGGAGCTGGGCCAGATCAGCAGATGACCAATCACCTGCAGAGGATGAAGGTTCAGGCATCCTTCTCCTAGGTATGTGTGCGACTGGGTCGGAATCATGGAATGACTGCGTGGATGGGTCCATGATGGGCTGCTGTGTGGGTGATATGACGAGTGACGAGGCGGCTCACATGACCCTGCTGTGGCTGGAAAGATGAGTGTCGTGCAGGCTCAGCATGACCCTGCTGTGGATGGAAGATGAGTGCCGTGGAGGATCAACTGCGGCAGCCCGCTCACGACGGAACGAAGCAGTCATTGGCTGCTCCACATTCCTGTCCTTCTTCTTTTTTTTTTTGTAGACGTTCATCAGAACATTCTTTAGCTTATCCATCACTGCACAAGTTGAAGCAACCCAGTTAAGATTAGTTACACAAGTAAGTAATAATAAATGAACAGAACAATTATAGTATAGCCCCAAAACTTTCCAAATTCATCATTGTAATCCTTAACTCTTATCTAACTTAGCCAAAACTTATAATATAACATATTAGGTCAATATTATCTCTAAATTACATAAGACTTTTGGACCTTAAATTATCTCTAAATCAAAAAATTGCATAATTAACTCTTGTCATTGTAATCCTTGACATTCGATTTACTACACTTGTTACTTAGTCACTTAAACTTCATTTTAAAAATTGCATGTTCCTTTTGTACCTATAAGCCCTTTAACGCATATTAATGCTTTAACTTGGCTGTAAACACATTATAAACTTAAAATGCAGTTCATAAAACAGTAGGCATTCGGCTTTAATTGTTACAACACCAAAACAATACTCTTTAACCCGAAAATTTCATAAACTTGTCATTTAAGTTCTTAAACCTTATTTTAACTTACTCAAAATTATGATATAAGTTCATAAACATAAATATATCATTATAAACAATTTCATACAAAACAATTCAGCCCTATACATAACTAACCCTTTAGTTTTCAAAAATTGCATTTTAGCCCCTTTGTACTTATCATTTTGCACCTAAAAGCCCTTTAACTCATTCTAATGCTTTAACTTTGTTGTAAACACATTATAAACTTAAAATACACTAAATAAAAGTAGCCATTCAGCCTTAATTGTTACAACACCAAAACACCATTAAAATAACATTTAACCCTAACATAAGTAGTTAACCAACTCTTTACTTTCAAGGATTAGTTTAGAGTTTTTACCTTTACAAAGATGGACTTTTCAACACTTGTTTCCCTTGTTTTTCTTGGCGGTTTCAAGGGGTTCTCAAGCTCCAATTTCCTGCCATAATACAAAGAAAAAGATAGTTAAAATATTAGAACTACACAATGACTACATCATTTATGATTTATAATTATTCTACAATTGTAACTCTTGACTTTAATTGTCATTCTCATAATATTTGAGTTGTTTTATGTACTTGTTAAATTTAATATGTCATGATTTATAATTAGTTTAATAAATAAAAAAATAATTTTTTTTTAAAAAAAAGACAATTAGCTCGCCCCAACAGACGGGGCGAGTCTGGACAGGTCGCCTCCGCCGCCTTGGTTAGCTGCGCTAGGTCGTGTTTTCAGCTGGGGCGAGTTGGGAGTGGGCGCCTCTACATCCAAGGCGAGACTGAAGAACTCGCCTCCGCGCAATGGTTAGTCTCCTCTTCGCGTGTCATCTTCCGGGGCGAGATAGGTGATGTCCCGGCTTCATCCAAGGCGACGTCCGCTCGTGTCTACAAGAGAGGCGAGGCGAGGCGGCTCATCTTTGCAGCAAAGGCGAGCTTCACTAACTCGTGTCCATCCATGAGGCGAGACAAGCCCAGTCGCCCCAGCAGTTGAGGCGAGCATCTCCAAGTCGCCCCAGCAGGAAAGGCGAGCGAGGTCAAGTCGCCCCAATGGGTGAGGCGACTCCATTAATGGAGTTTCAAAGTGTTTTTTCAGATTTTTTTTGTAGATCTAGGCTAATTGAATCTGTTTTTCTAAATTCTAACAACATATTCGAAATCACCACATCAAGATCTATAATTTGCAAAAAAAAAAATTGAAAAACTCACCGGAAAAATTTTCCGGCGGCGGCTCCGGCGATCAGGAAGAGAGGATTCTGGCGAGGTAGTATGGAGGAGAGATAGTGCGTGGGTGAGAAATGAAGGTACGGGACACGTCCCGTTTATATATAACGTGCGTGTTTTGGAGCGTTTTTGCAAAAAACGCTCATTTTGACTCGTTTTCAACATATTATAGTCGTTTCGTAGTAAATACAGGAAAACATCAATATCGTAACATAAAAAAATTAAAACGTCCAAACGCAACAAAAACGGGTTTAACGGTTTTTACTACATTGAGAGCGTTTTTACCCGAACTTGGGATATTCAACTACGCTTTCAGTACGAAATTTCTGAAACTGTAACAATGTCTCTGTATACGTAATGTAAAACGTTGTTTCCAATGTCAAGTCCCAATTATAACATTCGAATGCAATAAAATGGGTTTAACGTCTTCTCTAATACAATAAGAACGTTTTTTACAGTTCACGGTGATGAAATAATTTTTTTGAAAAACAAAATTTATGACACGATGTCACTACATGTGTACAACGTCAATATGAATTAAAAAAATTTTGTACTGCGGTGATTAGTAATTTTGTACTGCGAATAGCAACCCCAGATTAAAAATCAACATTTTTTAACTAATGTGTAGTACCTTTAATTACGTAAAAAATATTGAGAATGTCTTGCATCGTAGTTCATTATGTATACAGATATACATTTAGTATACATATATTTATGTACGTTTAATTCATTTAAAATTATATTGCCATTAAGTTTAAGGAAATTTCATGAGATGTTCCGAGAATTGAACAAATTTTACAAAATGCCTTTGAGATTTTATTTCATTACGAGATAATCCCGAGATTTAATTTTCCTTATGAAATATCCTGAGTTTCATTTTCGTTACGAGACACCCCAGGTTGCAATTTAATTATGAGATGTTTCTTTGTTCAAATTCTCATATATTATATTTTTGATATCCTCATTTTACCCTCACACCATATGCTCCTACAATAACCTAAGGATATATGGTGGAAATTATTTTAAAATTAATACACAATTTTAAAAATGAGTATAATTCAATAAAAAAAAAAGCCAAAAATTAATCAAACAGAAATGACTACATAATAAAAAATTAAATTACTTTGAAAAATAAACATAAATTAATATAGTGTTGCATAGCGATGACTTAAAATCGTAAAACAATTATAACAATAATATGAAGAATATTAAAAATAACAATTTTATATAGTACTAAAAACTCATTATTTAAAGGGAAAAATTAGAAAAATAAAGTATTCAAACCATAAAATATGATCAATATTCTTATGATTATTGATATCAAATAATATATTTGTTTATTAATGATTATAATTAATAAATTTCTTATATTTAATGTAACTGTTATAATTTGTAATATTTTAAGTCACTGTTATAATAGTTTTTAAATCATGTAACTATATATGTCTTTCAAATATATTAATTTTTTATCGCACAATTATTTCTTTTTATTTTTGAAATTATATTATTTTAATTCTTTATATTTTCATAATTTTTTTATCATTTTCTAAAATTGAATACAAATTTTATATGAACTATCATTTTTTATTTTGTTTATATTTTAAATTTCAAAAAATTAACCATAAATCATTAAGAGTATTACAGGGCATATGGTGCGAAAGTAAAATGGAGATATGAAAAATATAATATATCAGAATTTGAACGGAGTAGCATCCCGTAATAAAATTGAAACCTCAGGGGCATCTCATAGTGAAAATGAAACCTCAGTGATATTTGATTAATAAAAACATCTTTAGGGGTGTGTAATGAAAATGAAACCTCAGGGATTTTATAAATTTTGTTCAAACCTTATAGCTAGGTATCTTGTGAAATTTCACTTAATTTCATCTAAAACCTTATATTGAATTATAACTATTAAGACTGTTTTAATACAAACTATTTTTTGAAAATAAATCATGAAATATATTAATGTTATAGAATATTATATTAGTTTAAATACTTTTTTTTATTTCAAATGGATCAATTTTCTTAATATTTATGGAATTCTTGCATGAAAATACATATAGATAATATGTTGAATTTTTTTATATGTTTAGAAATGTGATCAATTGCTTATTCTTTTTTGTTAGTACTCCTCTTTAAATATTTTTTAAATGAAAAATATTAGACTTTCCAAATACAACTAATTCAAAAAATTCATTCATCAATCATATTTATTTTAATAATAATTAGTTTACCAATACTATTTAATTGAATCATCAATACTTAAATTTAATGATTGGCACATTATTTTTTTAGTTTTCTCCTATTTTATATTTCTTTATATAGAAATGAAAGATAGAAATACAAACTCTTATTATTCTAATTACGTTTCAAAATAAGGGCAATTTTATAAACTGGGTTGCTATTTGCAGAACGTAATTACTAATTACCAAAGTACAAATTTTTTTAAAATCATATTAATGTTGTAAACATATTATAACATACTGTTGTAACTTTTGTTTTTCGAAAAAATTGTTTCATCAGCGTAAACCATAAAAAATATGAAAAGCGGTAATACAAGACGTTAAACCCGTTCTTATTGTGTTTGAATGTTATCATTACTCCACATTATACGAAACATTATGTTACATTTGATTAAATTATAAACATTGTCAATACAGAAAATGTCATACTGAAATCACAGTTGAAAACGTCAGTTTTAGGTGAAAAACGCTCTCGCTATAATAGCAAAATCAAGTTAAAAAATTTAATTCTCACATTCCCTCTACCTCTCTTCCTTTCTCTCTCCCTTCCACTCTCCCCTCTGACAACCACTCGCCTTGCCGAAGCCACCGCCGACCACCAACCGGACCACCGCAGCACCACCGCCGGAAAAAATTCCAGTGAGTTTCGAATTTTTTTCCCTACATTAGACACATAAAATGTAGTTCACATCAAAATATAAATCCAAGGAAAACATTTGATAAGCGAGAAATATGGCATGAATTATTATCAAAATAGGAAAAATTAAAACCCTAAAAATAGATGTATTTCACACTTATCAATTAGCCACAAACATGCAAACCAAACTTCTACACAAAAACCAACTAAGCTTATTGCTATATAGGCAACCAAGCCCCCAAGGGAGATTGTAGGCACAATTTGATGGAAGACCAATCCCCATATCTTGGCCATAGAATCCTTTCATGCTTCAATAATTCACCATTACCATCATTACCGACTAAAAGATTTAAACTTCCCCTTGCTAGCCAAAAGTAGAGAACTACCAAAATATTACTACTAAGTGGCCTCTGAATAGCGTGATATGTACTAACACCGGGAAATAAAACAACTAGAGACATATTACAAACACAATCATAGCCGATAACATCGAGATGAAGAACATCACCACTGCGATCACTTTGCACAAAAATCAGCCATCTCGCTCCAATCCTTTTACATGTTCTCACCGACAACATCAACACCGGTTTGATCTAGCCACTTCCACTGTCACCATGAAGCATTAGATTCATAATCAAAATGGAAAATAAATTAGTAGCTAAACGCCCTGATTTAGCCAATTTAGACCGATATTGCTGCCTAATGCATTCTCCTGATTGGGAAGTTGATTCCTTATGCAGCTTCATCGGCACACCGAATCGAAGCAACCTGTTGCAATCCAGTACAAGATAGAGTCGATGACTCACTAATGCTGGAAAACTGAGGATGAAAGAAGAAAGCATTGATTCCTGGTAGTAGACTCTGAGATAGGATTTTGTTGGTGAGAAATTTAAAGAAATATAAGCAACCATGGTCGACTAAGGCTAGATGAAGGGAAGCACACATCATTATCAAACCACTCCGTGTCCGATTATCATAAAAGTGGGATGTCCATTTCAAAACTAAAACAGCTGCAGAACAGCGAACACATAAAAGTATACTCTTAAACAAAGTTACTCTTAAACCCACATGTAAAATCCCATCTTTTAGGGATGAAGAGAGTGAAAAATTTAACATGCAAGCCATAAAAAATATGCAAGAGGATAAACAAAAACAAAAAACAGGACAACAAAAAAAAAGTTGAAGAACAAAAAAAAAGTCGTCAAAGAAAGCACTCATGGTTCCTAATAAGTAAGAAGAATAAGGAAACATGGAGATGGAGAAGGCTCCCTGTTGCCAAAGAGAGACTTCCACTCGCCAAAGAAAGACAATGAAAGAAAAGTTAGTTCAACCGCTAAATTGTGTGCCTCCCAACCATGACAACTAATAAAACAATTGATCACTAAACGGATCCATTAAAATATCCGATGTTCTAAAATGAAGTATGAATGGAGGCTTTTCCATTTGTTTTTTTTAAATAGGCTTCTCCTTTTGTTGAATAAACAGTACCACCCAAAGCGTCATTGTGCTTTGGATGCATTAGATACAGGGGGCATTGTACACATAGATTTCGTTTGTCTTAACATTTTTGTGGCAATGACATATTTACATCACTAAGGGGAGGTTCCTGTTTGGGTCCCACCTTGGTCCCATATGGGTCATTATACTTCATTAGCATACTATTGCATATAGGATAGTAAAAAATAAAACATGACAAATATGTCATACCAACTAATGGAATCCACCCAAAGTGGAAAAAGAAAAGCAAAAAAAGGTTCTCACACAGAGATGTCTTGCCTACTTACCCTTCCTTTCTATTTACGCTACAATCTTTCTTTGAGCATGCAACCCCCTTACTTGCTAGTACTTATGGAACATCTCGTCTAAGCTACTCTGCCATCCATGAATATTTATTGAAAACCTATATGAGAGAATTATTGGCTCCAAGATATTTATTTCCCTTGGATTTTTGGTCTATTTTGCGTTGATCAAGGGCATCACCTTTCTATTCCTTATCGACATATAGATCATGAGCGCATCCCTTGATTGAGGTTAGGGTAATATTTTTGAGGGTGTCAAGTGCCCTATTTTCGTTCGAGATTTCACACCTTAGAACTTTAGCGAGCTTCATTATTTGTCACGCATCATCTTCCACATTCGCGTCCATGGGTCAATATAGGTAGATGTCAACTCTTCCTCTTCTCTTAGAATAATTTCTCGAATCCTAAGGTATAGTCCAACTCATTAAACAACCTACACAAAGCTTATGTGACTTCCTCTTCATTGGAGTCTTTGTTTCCACAATTATCTCTACCATCCGAGCTTTCTGAACTTCTTACTACATCACTTTTAACAAAATTACCACTCGCCTCTTTCACCTGGATAAACATGGTATGACTTGCCTACTCCTTCTCTTGGCTCATCGACAACGGGATCATGTTTTGGGTCTCTAATTTTGATCGGATCCCCGCCATTAGGTTCGGTCAATTCGGTTTTGACCAAAACTGTCATTTTGTTGTTATTTTTGACTAAATTTTTTTAACCATATTTTATATTTCAGTTATTTTATTAACCTAATAATTATTTGATTCGGTTTTCAGTCTTGATACAGCCACTATTCGGTTAACCGTATAACTGAAATATAAAATTAGTAAACACATCATTTTTAGTTTAGGGATGATTTGGGTTAGACAGTTAATTACTCTCCGCCCATCTCTGACCCTGCACCTGCAGCTGCAGTACAACCCTACTCCCTACCTAGTTCACTCTTCGTTAAATCAATCGACGACTCAGCCATTCTTAGTGTCTCTGCTTAACTTGTGAATCATCTTCGACTCCCGACCTCATATGTAGATGTATATTTATCAAGAGTTTTTGATGTGACAATAACGCCTGCTTAGTACCAGCCATTATTTTCTCAGCAACCTACTTGCTCATCTCAGTAAAAGATCTCTACAGAATTACTTATGCAGCATTATCTTCCGTTTATTAGATTATAATTATTTTTAAAATATTAATTTTAACTGTAAATGAGGTTATTTATTTAATAAAAGGTTTTGCAAAATAGTTAAATAATAGAAAATTTGTAAAAAGGTATAATAAACTTTTATAATTAAGATTTCAATAACAATTTTGTCCACTGACAACTTCCCCTTGTAGATAGCTATGGGAGATTATGGAAGTTTTTTTCTCACATCCATTATTAACTTCCTTGGGTTGTTTTTACCCTCTCTATCATACGATTAATTTATAAAATGGAAGAGTGCTTCTCTTTTTGTTTGATCGTAATATTTATTAAATAATAAATAAACTCAACTCTATTCTTATATTTATTTTTAAGGAGCTTGTCAATCGAATTTGATTTGTTTTTTGAATAAAAACTTTTGCTGAAAGGTGGGATCTTTTATTTTTCAAATCACTACTTTACTTCAATTTTGGTTAAAAATTCATAATTCATGGGAACATTTATTAGAATTGATAGTTTACTTTTTTTTCACTTCAAACTAGATTGTGGGAATACAAGTCTAATGTTTTCTTTCCTTATTTCTAAAATTACAAATTAACTTTGACATTTATGCCCCTATAATAAGCATTAGAATTTAACCATCAATTTATTTTTTAGAGATCAAATGGTCATTACATAATTTAGCACCATGCTCAAAAATTGTTTTGGGCACCTTCCCCTCGTTGCTGAAGAAACGACATTGAGTTGAGGTTAACATTAGAGGTGGCCACTGGGACGTGCCAGCTCGGGACCACCCAGGATCGAGGCCGGTCAAAGACCAGTTCAAGACCGTTGACCAGGGACCGAGACCGTCCTGGGACCGACCTAGAAAAAATAGCTGGCCGGTCCAGTTTTCCTTTCCAAGAGATCGGAATCGCACCGGAACCGCTTGAAGTCGGGCTCGATTGGGCCCGGCTAGGGACCATCCTGGGACCAGGACCAAGACCAGTCCCTTTTTTTTAAAATATGGCCGTTATACAATAGGGAGCAGTTCGGGACCAGGATCAGCACCGACCAAATTTTGAAAAATAGCCGTTATGTATGGGAACCGGTTCGAATAGCACGCGACATCCTTGCAGTTCCTGCTTCAACGGTTGCTTCTAAATCAGTATTCAGCACGGGTAAATGTGTGTTGGACGATAAAAGATCAAGTTTGATGCCAAATTCAATAAAAGTGTGTGTATGCAAGTACGATTGGGATGCTGCTTATGTTCACAAAGATGAAACCAACATAATGCTCCTTTTGAAGAAGATGATTGGTTGACTTTGAACTCTAGCAGTTCAGATCAAGGAACTACTGATGGTAGTGATGACATAGGAGTGTTTGATAAAGTTTTAGTTTATAATGATTGTAATATTAAGATATTGTCTAGGCCTGGTAAAAAAAGTAACGAAAACGAATATACAATCCAAAACACGACACAACATTAACATGTATAGGTATTAAATTTTATACACAAAACTAATTTCGTGTCATGTATCATATATACATGATTTATTAACGTGTCGTGTACCGTATCTAATTGTATACATATCGTGTATACATGAAATACTATAAATAATTCATGTAGGCATATAATTCGTGTACACATGTAATTCGTGTATAGACGAATAAATTTCGTGTTACTTATTTATTTCATTAATTTGTGTAAATATAGTGTTTTGGTATTTACTTTATTTACGTGTTACTTATTTATTTCATTAATTTGTGTACACATGTGATTCATGCACACATGTAATTCGTGTACACACGAATAAATTTTGTATATTTCGTTTCGTTTACAGGTTTTTCGAATTTCGTATTCGTATATAGAATTCCATACATGAAAATATTTTCATGTCGTGTATCGTGTTTCTTCATATAAATTTCATGTCGTGTATCGTTTCCATCCTTTACACGATACGAAAATATGATTTGCCATGCCTAATATTGTCGAGCTTTGAACTTAGTATTTGAGTTACTAGTAGAATTGTAACGTAATTTGGATTGTAATAATAGAATTACGTGGGCTTTGATACCTTCGGGATATGTAGGCAACTTATCTTATGATGTTATATCTTAAGATAAGTGCAAGCCGAAAAAATAAATGAAAATTTGTTTTTCTTACAATACATAAGATTATTTTGAAAATATTGTTATTATAACCTTACAATACTACTAATTAGCCATAAATTACACAAAGTCCATCAATAAAAAAATGGTTACAGTCTGGGGCCGGGTTGCCCTAAAAAAAAATAGAGTCGGGATTAGGACCGACCCGGGATACAAATAGTCAGGACCAGGACTGGCTAAGCCCGGGATTGATCCGGCCCGTGGCCACCTATAGTTAACCAGTAGGTAGATTGTGCAGCGCGTCCGCTCCTGAGTATACACGGCCCATTTGACGTGGCAGTCCAGTCAACAGTTGATTGGACTGTTTTGCTGACTGGACTGCTCTTCAAAACAAGACCAGACATGGATATGTTTTGACAACTTTAAAATTTTATATTTTTTATATGTATAATCTATACATCTCAACCATACTTGATTCACTAGATACAGTTTAATATACACCAACAATAATAATAATACACTACAAAACAATAATGATTCATTATCCATTTTGAAATTGGTATAGTAAAAAAATATATGATTCACTATATAAAACTTAAAATACATCGTATAAATAATAATAATACACCACAAAACAACACAACAACAACAACAACAACAACAACAAACAATAATAATAAATAATAATAAATAATATATAATAATAATAATAATAATAATAATAATATGATAAAATGTGTTACAATAATGATCCATTATTAGTTTCAAGTTTGTTACCTAATTCACTACTTGTAAGTTAATGAATCATAATATCGATTTTAATGAATCATAATATCCAGATTAATGAATCATATCTTCATTTTAGTGTATCATCACAAACGTAGAAAAATAAAAAACTTTAAACAATAATGCAATACAAAACAATATTTGGTATGTATGAAAATACATGATTCACCATAGAAGATTAAAATTGCACCATACAATAATAATAACACACTACAACAATAATAATTTTTTTTTCGGTTATAAAGTTTGTTATCTAACTCACCACTTATTAGTTAATGAATCATGATATCGATTTTAATGAATCATAATATCAAAGTTGATGAATCATATAATCATTTTAGTGTATCAACGTAAACATATAAAAATAAAAAAAATTAAACAATAATACAACACAAAACAAATTTGGTATGTATGAAAATTCATGATTCGCCATATAAGGTTTAAAATACACCATACAATAATAATACACTACAAAATAATAATAATTTTATCGGTTCCAAAGTGTGTTATCTAATTCACCACTTATTAGTTAGTAAATCATAATATCAATTTTAATGAATCATAATATCAATTTTAATGAATCATAATATCAAAATTAATTAATCATATTATCATTTTAGTGTATCATCATAACATGTAAAAATATTTTTTTTCCAAGTTCTCAAAACATATCCATGACTGGTCTTGTTTTGAAGAGCTCGAATTTATGTGAATAATGATATAATTTTTTTTTCATTTTGGACTTATATATTAAAAGTTACAACTAATTAAAGTTAGGAAAAATTACATTGCCCACCCATCAGGTCTTGGGTATTATCACTGCCCACCCATGAGGTTTTAAATTTAACAATGCCCACCCATAACCTTTCATCCATTTATCCTCCGTCATCCTTTTTATGTTTTCCGTCTCTTGAGGGTTATGTTTGGCCCTTTTGCTTATCTTGACCAAACTAAGAAGGAAAACATACGGTGGTCTTTTATTTAAGCAGTTCTTCGCGTGTGAATCTTCCCGATTTACACTGCAGTGCCTCTACTTGTTCTTTTTCCTCCGGTTATACTCGTTATTCTAGGTAATCCCTTCATTACTACGTTATGATTTTCGTTCTACATCTTCATCCCCTTTCTCGTTTCGATCTAGGGTTTGTAATTGGGGAAAATGTTCCAGCGACACTGACAATCGGCTTTACTGTCGTTGTAATGTCTTCATTACCACGTTATGATTATCGTTCTACATCTTCATCCCCTTTCTCGTTTCGATCTAGGGTTTGTAATTGGGGAAAATGTTCCAGCGACACTGACAATCGGCTTGTTCGTCTGTGTCGTTCTTTTGTGTCGGCTTTACTGTCGTTGTAATGTCTTCATTACCACGTTATGATTCTCGTCCTACACCTTCATCCCTATTCTGATGTCGATCGATGGTTTGAAACTGGAGAAAATTTCCCCAGTGAGTTTGGCGACCTATTTCCAGTTTGTTAATGTCCTGATTCTCTATCTGAAACTGGAGAAAATTTCGCCAGTAGCACCATGCTTGTTCCTGTTTCTACAGTTTGAATCTTCTTCTTCGATGCCTTACTGAGGAAGGTAACAGCTGTAATTCTTTGCGTTTGATCCTGATTCTCTACTTCGCTTGGGTTCGACTGGCTGTTCCAGTGTTTGAAAATGTGGTTGAACTAGCTGTTCTGCTGATTTGTTGATTTCTAGTTGAATTGTTGAGTTGTGAAATTGCAACTGGTTTGCTTGGGGTTCGACTAGCTGTTCCAGTGTGTGGAAATGGGGTATTAAATCACCCTTTCACTTATCTGCTGCTATGGTTGTGATTTTGGCTCTACTGTATGTAGTCGATTACTGATGTCTGATGCAAAACATTTTGTGTTTGCAACCAGTTTGGATGATTATTTGTGAGGTTTCTAAAAATGGCCTTTATTAATTGGTTATTACCTTCTGCATGTGATACCTCACCCACAAGTCAAAATCCACATTCTTCAAGTAGTTGTAGGCTGACACAGAATTTTCCTTGATTTTCTTCAAAGTTGAGTCCAATGATGTTTGAGTATATGCCTTTGCAGCCTCTCAGAAAAGATTTCGCATGAGAGTACCTACACAACAGATTAAAGTTAAAAATAACCATAACAAGCATAGAAATAACGATATATTTTAACATAAGTATAGAAAGATACCAGGATAATCTTTCTTCAGATTTGCATAAAGATGCCTACAACATATTCTTCGAGTTACTTCTGGCAATTCATCTTTCAATGCTGGTTCAACACCCTTCTGACGATCAGATATTATCACCCATCTTTTCCTCGTATCCCAATCTGCTATCTTCTTCAGTTGATTGAAAAAATACTTCCAAGTGTTTGTAGACTCACTCTGGACAACCGCAAATGCAAGTGGGAATATACCATTATTTCCGTCAACAACAATTGCTGTCAATAATACTCCTCCAAAAGGCCCTTTGAGATGGCATCCATCTACCGATGAATGGCCTGCAACCTCGAAGGAATCCTTCCTTTTGAGCGTGAAAGCAAACAAACAACCTCGTGAAAGTGGGAGGGGATGTCATGTACTGCTGGTACTGAAGATCAATGATAGAGCCGGGGTTTCTGTCAAGAGCAAGTGTGCAATATTGAGGTATTTTTGCATAGGATTCGTCATGATTCCCGTCAACTATCTTCAACGCCAACTTTTGCGCCCTGTACTTTATATAGCTCAATTCAACACTGTACTTCTGCCTCATGAGTGTCATAATGTCCTTTGGCACCATTTTTTTGTTTGCCCCAATATCGGGCAAAATCTTCTTTGTAACCCATGGTACAGTTGCATTTGGATTATTGGCTATCCTAATGCAATCATGTTCCCCCCGCAATGTCTTGATCATAAAGGTAGTCTTATCGGGAAGCAGGGACGCGTGTAGTCTCCAAGGGCAAGTGTCGTTGTTATTGCACTTCACTGTATATTTGAATGGATCATTACTTGTTCTGTGCAAATCAATACCTTCTTGACATGTGTAGTCCCTCATGACCTCGAGGAAAACTTTTTTGTTTTCGAACATTTGATGTGGTTGCAGAATAACCTTCCCATCCGCCTGGTACTCAAAATGAGTCCCATTCATCAAATATGGTGGCTCTTTCAATGCACAATCTTCATCATCGCTGAATAATACCCACACTCAATGATTCCCTCAGATTTTGTAACACCCCTACCATTAATACATGCTAACCGTCCAATCTCCTTACACATCAATACACGCAGCGGTTACTTACTTACATACAATGGGTGATACAATGCCGTTAACCACCCACGTGGCTAATAAGGCTACTACTACTGTTTACAGCATCGGTCTGATGGACCGGAATCCCGAGTACTACACATCTATAATACATACTCCATTCATCAATCAATTACAACAATGCTCCATTCAATACTTACTCTTCAATCCAACAATACAATATACTTCACCGAGTCTACTAGGATCCTTATACATTTATAATGTCACTTCCAAGTTCATACATGCTCTCTAGGAGTCTAACGTCTACCCATTTTCTCACAACTACTTACTTTCTAAGTACAAGAGTGTGCCTCCGGTCTCTTCCTTGACCATATTCGCTTCGGGTACTGCACACTAAAAAAATGTCCCCCGAAGGGGTCAGCTTTCGCCGAGCATGATAACCGCATACCCCGCGTACAAGTGAGGGTACGCCGACCACTTGGTCGAATACATGCGGTTCGTTTTCATACAAACATACATGCATACATGTTGTTACACACAATACAATAATACTTACGCAGACATACATACATACAATTCATTACATACAAGGGATACGATATAACCATTCAATACTTACTTACCTTCTTCCGAATACATACTATTACACACAAAGTACAGTTCTTATTAGCTTCGTTGGTCCGCCCGGGTTAATCGGGTGGAGATTACTCTTTTACTTGTTACTTCATACATACGCATACATACTCATACATACTTACGGATCCATACTTACTTACTCTTACTCTTACTCAAGTTAAGTCGTCGGGACCTCCGGCCCTGGGGACTACACCGTCCCACCTCCGGGATTTACTTGACTCACTAATCCGGGATGCTACCCATTTAAGGGATTTGGGCCGCGGACCAGTTTAAGAGTCAGGAATTGCAGCCAACCTCTTGTGACTCCGCATCCTCACGCGTGGCCGAAGCTATATCGGACTTGTACTCATTCCAATTTACTCACTTAAGTTAGGAGTTAGATAGTTAGGAATTAGCACAAGTCAACATCCAAGCCACAATAATACAATACACATGTACACATACATACGAGGTACAATACATTACACAAGTACAATACGAGGTTCGAATACCATTCATCATCATTCATATATTTCATGAATTATACAAACTAGTGCTCAAGACAATAAATATCAAGCACAACATAAGTCAAGCACAGGTAAGTGCAATATGTCCGATTCATGCATTTATCTTATTTAGGTGGTCAAATAAGCACACAAATCGGGGTAACCAGATTAGGATACAGGGCATGAAGAAATCATACCTTTTATCGGAATTTACTTCACCGGGTGCTCCCTTGTTCCTTTGGTTCCCTCTTGTTCCTTGATTCTTATCCGCGAACCGATGACTACATGTCAAATGGTTCAATTAATACTAAGCATTACATTACATACGTAACTACTACTCCCGTACCTACCCCGTTGTTCCATCGTTTTGGTTTAACTTAATGTTCATACACTTACTACTCTCTTACCTTATTCTCCAACTTGTTTATACCCTTAATGATCCTTAAACACATATAATTAAGTACTAATTATCTTATACAATCATTACCATTCACTTTCATACTTATAAAACCATTTAAACCACTTATTTTTACAACTCTGTGCTGGTCCGGGACCTTGTACATAAGTCAAGTCCCGGACCCATACTTACTGAAACTCTCGGTCTTATTTTCTCTTATGGTCCGAGACCTTGTCCCCAACTCAAGTCCCGGACCAGTGTTTGTTCAAACTCTCGGTAAGTTTTCACGGGGGTGGTCCGGGTCCTTGTATGGGACCTAAGTCCCGGACCACCCACTGCTATCTACTCTCGGTCAGTTTTTACATGTTGGTCCGGGACTTAGTCCTGGACTTAGGTCCCGGACCTGCTACAATTCCTACAGATTTGACATTTCCAAATCTGTTACATCTTCACTTTGCCTAAATAATTCCCAAATGTTCCCACATTAATCCCACATGTTTAAGCACCCTTAACTTAAACAACATGTCTAAATCCGTTACCAATTCATTACTCCTCTTCATACAATTCACACATACATTTTCTACATTTCCCCTTCAACACTTTACACATCCTTCCTAGTTTGGTTTTTGCTACAGATTTTAGTTCCTACTTCCCCCATGTACATTCTCATCTCCTAATGCCATTTCCAAAGCCTACAATGCATTACCTTACCTCTTCAAGTTCCACACTCTTACTAGGTCTTGCACGTATGTTCTCCTAGTTTCTCCAACACATTTCAACAACTCTTGCTACAGATTTTACCTTATATTCTCAACTACAACTACCATTCCATAATTACTAAACATCTCTATTAACTCCAAAATACACCTTGGTTCTCCCATTCACCAAGTCATCCATCAATGCGCATATTCCTACCGAAATTTTGCCATATTTACCTACAATTCTAACTCCACATACACATTTTTCATCAGATTAATTCCTAATCTAGCCACACCCATACAAGGGTCCTACCCACTCAAGTCAATACCAATACTCCAATACTTCCATCAAACAACAATGCCAATACAAATACACAATACTTGGCTATAAGGCCTACAATCCAAATACAAGCTCACAATTACTCAAACTTCCACAACCACAATACTAATACAATGTTTTGGGTCCTTTAAATTGGTTTACCCATTCCCATTACTCTAATGCAATTAAACCTTAACTTAGGAGAGAGCTCTTACCTTGAGCTACAATTCCTTCATTCCTTTTCCACTTCTCCTCTTCTCTCTTTCTTGCACAATCGGTCACATGGGGAATGGAGTTGCCAAACTCCATTCCCATCACCCAATACACACAAAACAAGTGCAATTAACTACTAACCCTTTTCAACCTTTAAAGCTTAATGTAAGTTTTAGGGTTTAGAAATTTCATTACCTTGCAAGGGTGTAGCTAATGCTTGGAATAGCTCAAGAACAATATTTCTCACCCTCCAAGGGAGCCAAAATCGGCTAGAGTACAAAGGAACCAAACAAGAGTTTAGTAGAAAAAGGTAAGTTTTCAAGAACATTTTTACCTCAAAATGACAAGGAGAAGAAGGTGGTTCTAGTGGTAGTCTTGAAGCTCCAAATGCTCCATACCCATGGAGATGAAAATGCTCTTTTCGAATTTGAAAAGAGGGGAATACTCTCCTTGATGAGAGGAAGACGATGGTGTAATTTTTATAATTTTTGGAGGAGATTTAAGGGAGTAACAAGAGGAGAGAAGGGAGTATTTTTGTGGGTTGTTCAAAACCTCCATTGCTGTCGCAGGAAGGAGGAGAAGAAATTAGAGAGGAGAAGGAGGGGGCTGCTACGTGAGTGAGGAATGAGAGGGTAGGAGAGAGAGAGTGTGTGAGGTAATAGTTTACTTTATTGCTTTTTAGTTCTTTGTCTTCTTGTAAATGAAAAGGAAATAAAGAGAGGTGTGAGTGGGGGCTCCAATCGGACATACACAAAGCCCATGAGGGTTTTAAAATTCTATTTACAATATTGGACACACTAGTTTGAGTTATTTATGCTTTACCCCACAACTTCCCGTTTTTGACAGTTTTTACTAATTTCTCGTTTTATTGATTTTATTGGTTCCAAAGCTTCACTAATATTTATTAATGATTATTAGCTGACCAAAATTGTTACGAGTCTATTTGACCCGCTTAAAGTCACATTTTCCCGGTTACCTCGAAAAACGCGCTTTAATGTTCATTAGTGTTTTTAATCCATTTTACGGATCCGTTTTCTTCCGGATTGTTCCCTAATATTATTTAGACTTAATTAAGCCTTTAGAATCCATATAATACGCCAACCGAGGTCTCATACCTCCTGTGGTTATTTAACGCTTATTTAGCGTTTTTCGCTTTTAAGCGTTTCTTTATTTCTTTTGGATTTATTTTCCCTTAAATATTTCTTAATCATTATTAGGCTCTTAAATACCTATTAGGATAATTTAATCGCCATATTTAAGGTTGGGGTATTTCAATCTACCCCCCTTAAGAACTTTGTCCTCAAAGTTGTTCGAGGTTATAAGTTTACAATGCTTACTCATTCTTACATGTCTAATACCACGGTCATACATTCCTCCTTACTAATTCCCAAATCCAATACTCAAGGTTTCTACATACCATACCATCCAAATGTACTATAATTACTCCCATCCACATTACTACCAACCATTGGTTCCACACTACCAGGTTTTCACATATATACAATGCAAAGCTATCCCCAAAGCAATGCAATACACATACAGTCCCGCAGGCACTCAGGTCAACTAGACACAGGACTCCTCTATGTCCCGCTGCCTTGGAATAATACAATATGCTACACTACTACTTCTCCGGTATAAGCTTCTAGCCAAACCCTTATTCTCAGTCTAAGGAAGGATCCTCCCCAACGGCTAATTAGAAATCTTTCTAAAGCATCCAACTCCAAGTTCCAATTTATATTCATTACTTCTATCCTATGTGTGATTCTAGCGACCACTTGAGGGGAGCTTCGAGAATCATTCGACCCTGATGTGATCAGCATCAGTGTTGAACTATTTTTCCACCCCAATTTGTGTTCGGTTTCCCTTGATCTGATCAGGATCAAGTTCGACTTCCACATCAGTTTCAAACAAGCAGTTAATTCAATTATTTTCATGTTTATCTTTTTACTCTTCCTAGTCCTTCATACATCTCCAAAGGATGGAATTCGATCCATCAGTCATTCTCAATCTATTTCCCAAATGCTTTACTTCGAGGTTCAATACCTAAGTGCTCATCTCATCAACCCTCACTACTTCCATCCATTACTCTCCATTGTTTCAAATATTCTAACTAGGGGTTACCATACTTGTAGAATTTAGTTGTTCTCAATTTACTTCCAATAACTTACTTACGAATACACTACTCTTAGAATTCATTCCTCAACTACTCTCATTCATTTCGTACTACTTCTTCAAAGGCTACAATACTTGTGGAGCTCCGTCCACTACTCATTCTCAATTCCTCAAAGCAATCACCTAGGGAACTCAATTTCCTCTAGGTTCTATGTCAGTTTTATACCAACTCATGTTATGGTATTTGCATCTCTCGTGCCTGATTACCATAATTTC
Source organism: Limonium bicolor (assembly GCA_023374045.1). Classification (NCBI taxonomy): domain Eukaryota; kingdom Viridiplantae; phylum Streptophyta; class Magnoliopsida; order Caryophyllales; family Plumbaginaceae; genus Limonium; species Limonium bicolor. The sequence continues at coordinate 51,136 of JAIOTZ010000378.1, forward strand.
GATATGAATAGATACTTATGTTTATTTAACATAGTACCAATCATCAATTCAATTTTCATTTGTGCCATGCACATTATAGTTTATGTGTTTTATTCATGAAATTCGCATTGTGCGGTTTTCGCTCTACCCCCCTTAAAAGGGATTACGCCCACGTAATCTACCATATGTTATTATTATTAAACATTGGTTTACTCAATTGGGAAATCTGAAGCGTTTTAGCTTCTTTACGGTTTATTACATAATATACCCTTGTCAAAGGGTCTTAATCATAACGATGGTTTAGTCTTTGCACCAAGGATTCCTATATGAGTTTATTTAACTCATAGTTAATTCGATTCCAGCCTATTAGGCTTCAAGGCATTACTAGTCATTTTGCTATACGTACTAGGTATATTATCTCCTAGCTAGGGCCCACTAGCTTCTGCTGCGCAACCCTGATACTCGGGTTATTCACCCTTCTTGTTATCCTTAATGTGCTATACATCACCTTCTTATCTGTCTATTATGGGAATAAGGTTTACTAAACAAATGCGGTATTCTTTCACCGTGTTTGGACTCAATGAGTTTAAGATTTATAACCAGCTCTCTGGTGATTTTCTGCACATGCTATTCGTGCTTCTACGGTTATTCATTAAGTTCCTCCGACTTATTGCCAGGCGAGGTTAAGTCACCATTTAACTGTAGTGCTTCCTCTGTTGTCACTAGCTTCTAAATTATACCAGTTCTTCTGGTTCAGTACAAGTGTTCTTCACTTGTATGACCTTGCATTTTCTGTGCGTCGGTCCTAGTGACTTTCTTGTATCTCCTTTCACCTTATATTCCAATGGAATTCACATCTTGTGATTACTAGTGTGTTGTACACTCTTCGTGCTTCTTTGGCCTTAGGCCGCACTGTATGTTGCTAGGCTTGCTTGACTGGCTTATGCCATGTTTGTGGTGAAAAGATAGATTTACTACGGTTTACATTCTCCATATCCCTAGCCATCTCATTAGATCCTTAGCTGAACAAGTGCAATGCCAAAACACCCAATCATACAGAGTGCAGGGGCGTAAACGCTTGACAGTAAGTCACTTATGCGATAGGAAAGAATATTTATGTGTGTCATCTCATACTTATACTCCGTGTCATTGCTTAACTACTTCCTCATAGCGGTCGCCTGTTGCGCACCGTATTCTTACTCATTGTACAACATTGCTTTTACTGTTTCTGTTACTGTGGTAGTTCCTTTTTACTTAGTGACATTGTCATTGGCACCATTTCCTTATGGTGTAAATACACTAGGAGTTTCCTGTGTTTGTGTGTATGACGGTTGTCGTAGCATACGGCAATTTTATTATCTTCCCAATGTGGAGATGTCTTATTCCACTTAGGTTTTACGTGTAGGTTAACTTACCTCACATTCTATCATCATTTGTGATACAGTTTACCAAGTATCTTGGTTGACCAAGGATAAAGCAATTTACCGGTTTACAAGCTCTCTTGAGCGTTGGTCATTCATGGTGTGCAATGTGCACTCACATTGATTATTTTTGACAATTACTGTCCTCCCAAAGCTGAGCTTTGGTTACAGGCTCTAGCTGTGCGGTTTTATTCTTGTATGTACATTACCGGGACATCCCATGAAGCTTCAAGGGTTTTCTGGTCCCGTTCTCCAATTGAAAAGTATTTCATCACTGGTAGGTGAAAGTTCTTGTTGAGGGGTTGTCTCCACTCATAGATCTCATGACGAGGTTTCATGTTGGTGTTTATACAACGGTTCACCACATGCTTGGGTGCATACGGAGTATGCTTGCTCCTTTAAGTCGTAATGGTTTGGAAATCTCATTTCCTTATTCCATCACCCCTTGGCAATATCTATGCGTGGTTTTATTGTTATAGTAGATGGAAGCCCTTTCTAAGGGTTCACATCATCACCGCATTGGTGGTCTTCGGTTAACGAGGGGTACCTTCCCTTGGGTTTCTCGTAGTGTCCAAGTGTGGACTAGGCCAATGTTGGCATTATCATGATTCTTACGCCTCTGTGCTACCATTGCTACAGAAGGCATGGCGGTAATTAAGAACTCCGTCAACTGTATACTAGGCTGATGCTCTAGTGACAGTGACACTGAGTTGGCCATTACTCCAAGCCACTCAGGATGTTGGGTTTGAATTGATGGTCCAGTTGTTGATTTCTTGTCGTATGAGACAATATCTCTTGCAAGTCTTGCTAACCAATGGTGCCGGTTTTGCAACCGTTTAAGTTATATAACGTATTTGGTTCACGGCTTCTGAGCCTTATTGCTGCGAGCTATGCTCCTTGCCAGCTGCTTGTACATGTTTTCACTCCATGTATACCCCATAGGCTGGAGGTATTGCTGGGCTCCGTGGTAAGTCGTGACATCACGCTTCCATTCATAGGGGATTCTTAGGCAATCTGGTGCTGATCAGTGCCTTTTGTAGACTAGGGTATTTCCTGTCAAGTGAAATCCCTTCGGTGTCTTAACCGAGTGCTCGTTCCAGCTCCTGTATTCTTGTCTCGACGCTTTGTTTGACTGTTGTTAATCCGGTCGCCCTCAGGGATTGCTCCTGGGTGTTGTTAGATTATGCCGTTACCTCCGGCTAATGTTTACGATATGTTATCATTATACCGCCTTGCGGTATTGTAGTTAAGTTATTCCCCTTTTGGGTTATAACGTCTCCTGTCGTTGGGTAGACCGTCTGTACTTGCTCCCAGTGCTTGAGACTAGGTTTAAATATCCTCTCCGATTATGGATTGTGCTTCGTAGTAGTCTTGTGATTGCTCTCGGGAGTTTTGTCCCGTTTGTTGAGCATTGTGGTGTTCACGTTAGGCAACTGCCTTACTGTGTTTAGGCTGGGTATACCTTCCAGCTATCACGTATTTGTTTGGTGTCCTCGAGACATATCCAATGTCTATACTTACTATTCTGTGCTTTTTGCACTTCTCAGTCTTCATTCCTTATCTTCAGATGGATTCTCTGAGCTCCTTACACTTGTTCCTTAACTGAGTTTCCTTCTCCTTGATTGTCTGCGGTGTCCAGTCGTTCTGGTTAAAATTTACTCACGGTCCGTAGAACGGAGTTGACTACTTCCGTGTTTCGTACACTACATGTATACATACGTGGGGTACCATGTTGATACGTTACCACTTACCCAACTATATGTCGGGCCCGCAAGCTCCTTCGGAGTGCGGTTGTCCCACATCCCGTAACGGGTACACTCGTAGTGTTCGTCACACGCCTAGGTGAAGTATTCTGTTGCCAACTCCTCTTGTATCATTCTATGATACTCACTGTAATCCTGTTGGTTCGGTTTTAAAATCCAAGGGTTTAAAAGAAGGTTTGTGGTTTTGAAAGAAAACTTGGTTTGAAAACTATGGTACGGTGTTAAAAGAAGTTCTTCATGGCATAGCCATGTTCGAAATCTTGACCAAGTCCAGCTTCTTGCTGACTGGTATGTTCTAAATACAGTGGTCGGGCCGTTAGGCCTTTCCAAGGTTCCATTCTTTCAGTGTCAGGATTTGTGATCTTGTGGTTGTTTCATTACAGTCACCGTACATTACTATGTACTTGTGACGTGTTAGTGTCCCTTTACATATCTGTCTCTTTACTGCACTTGCCGTGGCAAGTGCGTGGTACTGGTGGTTTTTGGGTAATCTTATACCAATCTTGGTAGGGTTTCCATTTGTGTTTATTAGTCTTGTTGGCGATTCCCTCGATCTTATTGATCTATAATTGATATACTCGCTCCTTTAGGTAGCTTCTTGGTGGTCTAGACATGGCTGTCGTAGATCTGAGTACTCCTCCACTCCTTGGAGGTTCCCGTTCTGTTTGGTTTAGTGTCGTTCCTTGTGGCTCGTTCCCACACATTTGTGGTGGTTACCGAGCCTTCCTTGTTTAGGCACTACGCTTGTAGTCCTATTGGTTTATATCTCATGGTTGTCTTGTAGTTGTCTGAGCTATATTGGCCAGGTGTTGCAACCTTGATGGCATCGCAGTTTTGGAGTTAACCGCTTCCGACTATGTCCTTAGTCGGCTAGCATACCGTTGGTGGTATTATTCAAGTATTACTATCCCGTAGACTTGTGTCTCGGGTTCCGTTACTGCTCCCCTTTTCATTCCGTTGCACGGTTAGTGCTTCCTTTCCTGCTGCTGGTTGTTTAGTTAGGTTCTGCGACTGCTGAGCATGTCGCCCCATGCTGTTGTAAGTTGTAGCCTTCTGGTGGTTGGAGGCTTACTCCACCGCTATTAGTGCGGGTATTGTGGTTCAACCGGAATCCATCTCCGGGTCTTCCAGTTCTTGGAATCTACCATGTGTCGGTTCTTGTTTACCGTGTGATTGCTTCACCACTGCCAGATCGGGCTTTCCCCGAGTATGAGAAGGCTTTTCTTCTCTCTGGCGTCCTTTCCCAAGTTATACAGTGGGGTTTGCGGCGGGCGGGACTGGTATTGTAGGTATCCGTTACTCACCGAGAGTTCCTAACTAGCATCTCTCTAATGCTATCACTCAGCCCATAGCCCTAAGCTTCTAATTCCTAACTCGGTGTTTCCTAAACTCGGTATTTCCAGTCATCAGAGCGATACTTCGCTCTGATACCACTTTTGTAACACCCCTACCATTAATACATGCTTACCGTCCAATCTCCTTACACATCAGATACACGCAGCGGTTACTTACTTACATACAATGGGTGATACAATGTCGTTAACCACCCACGTGGCTAACAAGGCTACTACTACTGTTACAGCATCGGTCAGATGGACCGGAATCCCGAGTACTACACATCTATAATACATACTCCATTCATCAATCAATTACAACAATGCTCCATTCAATACTTACTCCTCTTCAATCCATACAATACAATATACTTCACCGAGTCTACTAGGATCCTTATACATTTATAATGTCACTTCCAAGTTCATACATGCTCTCTAGGAGTTACGTCTACCCATTTTCTCACAACTACTTACTTTCTAAGTACAAGAGTGTGCCTCCGGTCTCTTCCTTGACCATATTCGCTTCGGGTACCTGCACACTAAAAAAATGTCCCCGAAGGGGTCAGCTTTCGCCGAGCATGATAACCGCATACCCCGCGTACTAGTGAGGGTACACCGACCACTTGGTCGAATACATGCGGTTCGTTTCATACAAACATACATGCATACATGCTGTTACACACAATACAATAATACTTACGCAGACATACATACATACAATTCATTACATACAAGGGATACGATATAACCATTCAATACTTACTACCTTCTTCCGAATACACATACTTATTAATACACAAAGTACAGTTCTTGTTAGCTTCGTTGGTCCGCCGGGTTAATCGGGTGGAGATTACTCTTTACTCGTTACTTCATACATACGCATACATACTCATACATACTTACAGATCCATACTTACTTACTCTTACTCTTACTCAAGTTAAGTCGTCGGGACCTCCGGCCCTGGGGACTACACCGTCCCACCTCCGGGATTTACTTGACTCACTAATCCGGGATGCCCATTTAAGGGATTTGGGCCGCGGACCAGTTTAAGAGTCAGGAATTGCAGCCAACCTCTGTGACTCCGCATCCTCACGCGTGGCCGAAGCTATATCGGACTTGTACTCATTCCAATTACTCACTTAAGTTAGGAGTTAGATAGTTAGAATTAGCACAAGTCAACATCCAAGCCACAATAATACAATACACATGTACACATACATACGAGGTACAATACATTACAAAGTACAATACGAGGTTCGAATACCATTCATCATCATTCATATATTCATGAATTATACAAACTAGTGCTCAAGACAATAAATATCAAGCACAACATAAGTCAAGCACAGGTAAGTGCAATATAGTCCGATTCATGCATTTATCTTATTTAGGTGGTCAAATAAGCACAAATCGGGGTAACCAGATTAGGATACAGGGCATGAAGAAATCATACCTTTTTATCGGAATTTACTTCACCGGGTGCTCCCTTGTTCCTTTGGTTCCCTCTTGTTCCTTGATTCTTATCCGCGAAACGATACTACATGTCAAATGGTTCAATTAATACAAGCATTACATACATACGTAACTACTACTCCCGTACCTACCCCGTTGTTCCATCGTTTGGTTTAACTTAATGTTCATACACTTACTACTCTCTTACCTTATTCTCCAACTTGTTTATACCCTTAATGATCCTTAAACATCATTAATTAAGTACTAATTATCTTATACAATCATACCATTCATTCATACTTTCATACTTTTAAACCATTTAAACCACTTATTTTTACAACTCTGTGCTGGTCCGGGACCTTGTACATAAGTCAAGTCCCGGACCCATACTTACTGAAACTCTCGGTCTTATTTCTCTTATGGTCCGAGACCTTGTCCCCAACTCAAGTCCCGGACCAGTGTTTGTTCAAACTCTCGGTAAGTTTCACGGGGTGGTCCGGGTCCTTGTATGGGACCTAAGTCCCGGACCACCACTGCTATCTACTCTCGGTCAGTTTTTACATGTTGGTCGGGACTTAGTCCTGGACTTAGGTCCCGGACCCTGCTACAATTCCTACAGATTTTGACATTTCCAAATCTGTTACAATCCTCACTTTGCCTAAATAATTCCCAAATGTTCCCACACTTAATCCCACATGTTTAAGCA